>CAUYPO010053926.1:0-40083 GCA_963574435.1 Cheirogaleus major | reverse complement strand
CGTGTCCCCGGAGCGCCCTTGTCCTGAGCGGCGGCTGCTGTGGTTTGAAGGTTCGTCCTCTCCAAAACTCACGCTGAAACTGAATCCCAGTGTGGCCTTTGAGAGGTGCTTGTGCCACGAGGGCTCCGTCCCCATGAATGGATCACTCCACTCATGGATTAACGGGTTGTCACAGGAGTGGGCCTTCCGCTTCAAAAGGAGAGAGACCCGGGCCAGCACACTCAGCCCCACTGCCGCGGGATGCCCTGCGCCACCTCAGGACTCTACGCGTCCCCACCAGCAAGGAGGCTCTCACCAGATGCGGCCCCTCGACCTTGGACTTCTCAGCCTCCATAACTTTAAGAAATAAATTCTTTTGCTTTAGAAATTACCCGGTTTCAGGTATTCTGTTATAAACAACAGAAAACAAATGGACTAAGACTACTGCCTAGAGAACTCCTCTTCATCCTTCAAAACCCAGCTCAGGGATCATCACCACCTCTGGTGGCCTGATGCTATGGCTTAAATGAATTGTTTACTCTCCTGCACCAGCACTACCCTCGCCCACAGTCTAGCGCACAGCTTCCCAGCCAACATCAAGTAGCACAGGAGTGGGTCAGGGTTGTGGCCCAGGTGGGAACAGCGAGGCAGAGGGTCAGGGAAGATCCTATGAGGGCATTGCATGTGGTCTGTTGGAAATAGGTTGTGGCTGTGCCCCGAGGCCTGCACTTGCCCACTAGTGGGCCTGGAGCCGCTGGAGCTCCCGCCCGTCACCTGTAACCGGGGAGGGCAGGTGCACCTGCCCTAGAGCACCACACAGATACTAGCATTCTCCGTGTGGGCGGCGCCCTGAAACAGGAGGGAGGGCCGCTCTAGGCAGTACTGGGTGTTAAGTTGGAACTATTCTAGTCTCTGTTTCAAATGAGGCCCCACAGCGGTAGCTAGAACTTTCCAAGGCGAGATGCAAGATTTGCAAAAAGTGCTCATAGGAACCAGTTTCGTACTTTCGGCCAGCCACCCACCTCCAGACATGAAAGATAAGAGGCCAAGAAAAGAACTGAAATTTACAGCAGGGACGTTGTGGAGAGAAAACTGTGCTGTGTGCTCACCTGGGGCAGCGAGGCAGGTGTTGTAGGGCACCCCTGGAGCTCGGGCCGCGGGCCGACGCCCGGCTGGTCAGCTGCTCTGTGGCACTGGAGTCAGCGTGACTCAGAGGAGGCCTGGCGGCCTTTCCAGGGATCAGGCAGGAGGCCAGGTGAGGCAACCCCAACAGGAGTGACTTCAGAGTCCCAGGGGCAGAGGAAGAGCCGCGGTGAGCGGCCGGGGAGACAGCCATCCGCAGGACTGTGGCCCAGCTGCGAACGCGGAGTGGGAGTGTCGGAAAAGCCTGTGAAGACTCCGCGGGAGAGAAAGGGCTGCTGCGACCGTGGCCTCCAGGAAGGACCTCCAGGATCGCGCTGGGGGGCCTTGCGGGGGCCACCAGCCTGGGGCTAACGCGCGGGTGGGAGAGAAACTTTACTTTTATGCCACGCATGGAGCTTTTGATGATTGCACTTGATCCACCATAGGAATTACCGAAATGAGCTGGTGTTTTGAGATTTGAGTGGCTGGGAAACTTTTAATATCTAAGAGTGGCCAGGAAAGTCTTGGGGCTCTGAGGTCCCCCCTCCTGAGGACTTGCCACTGAACGCACTGGAAGCAGGTGGGGATAAGAATCCACTCGCCTCCTCATACCCGCTGTGGGCCGTGACTCGTCCTTCATGACAAGTGCGTTTCTGTCTCTGTTCTTGCTCTCGTGAAGGGCGGGAGCTACCACTCACACCCAGTGGTGTCACTGGAGTTCGGTGTGTGGCGTGGTCCACAGCAGGTGCACAGTGGGTTTCTGTGGATTGATTCAAACTCTTTCATGTCACTCTTCTTTTCTGTTTCTTCTCTCCAGATTTTCTAACATTGAGCACTTCAGCTGGGTGCATTGAAAGAGTTCCAAGTGTGAGGAGATAGTGACCATGCTCGGCCCCCAACTTAGCCCCAGGGGCTCCCAGGCAAGTCCCCAAGGGCTGACACCCAGCACCTCTTGCCTTCAGCTGCAAGCACACCTTTATCCCAGTGTGCCTTACAAAACCACCTTTTCTCTGAGTGCCACGGTCAGAACAACGCTGGGAAGCATTGCTCTAAAGTCGCTCCTGGGACCTTTGGGTATTGCTGTCTGACTTTCCTGCCCTAAGTACAGCAGTGTTTTCCCGTGCCTGCCCCCAAGCTCGCCACTCTGTTCCACTGCCTCTACCCTGTGTCACCTTAGAAAGCAGTATTCCTTCCTTACCCGCATGAGCTGAATGTGTCATCCCTCCCTCTGCACCTCTGCACCTCTGCACGTGGCGCCTGGACTTCTGCACGCTGTGTGGCAGGCAGGTATTGCTGCAGTCAACCTGCGGGAGACTCAGTGGGAACCGAGTGCCTCTGGGCCTCACCTAGAATGCTGTGCATGACAAGAAAAGGTGGAGCAGTGTTGCTTGTGGCCCCTGGGGCGGGGCACTGTTCCAGCCTCCACAGGTGGGATTCCATTTAGACCAGAGCGACGGGCTCTGGGTCAAGCCTGACCCATGCACGGGTTCCCAGGGCCTTCCCCAGCGCCTTTGCTTATTCGTGGCTCCCACGCCCCGTGCTTGCACTCAGCTGCATCTCTGAGTCCTGACGCCTGGACTGCAAGCCTTGTCCCCACACTCCCAGTGTCTGCCTGGTGCCTGCTCCCACCCGTGCCGCTTTGCCTGTGACAGCACCGTGGTCCCGGGCCTGAACTGCTCAGAGTCACCAAAGCCGTAGCATATGCTGACCTCATTTATGTTCCTGGATCTTTCTGGCCACCTCTGTTGAGTTGCAGCCCAGCCCGGATATGGTCCTGTTGCTCCTGGGGTCTTGAGCTGAGCCAGAATTAGAGGGTGAGAAAAATTATCAGGTGCCCAAGACTGTGGGATGGACTGGAAAAATGGAGTTTCTGAGGAACTTGTCAGAAAACTCTGCAAGAAGTGTTTGGGTTTTGGTTGTCTATCTGCAGCTATGACACGCAGGTGACAACTAATTAGTGGCACCATTGTTTGGAGACTTAGTAAAGACTACAGATGAAAGAAAGAAATTGTTTAATGGAGCATAATTCACATTGATAAAACTCTTGAAACAAAAAGAGAACTTTGTTGTTTCAGCTAGCAGAAATCTTGCTGTGAATTACTTTAAAACAATCCTAAATGAAAACCATGCTGCCTACATCTTCAGCTGTGTATGCCAAATGCTCTTAATTTCATAGCTTGCTGGTAAGGGGCCCATTACTTTCAATATGTGAATGAAATTACATCATCTTTGCCAAAAAAGTGCAAGGCAACAAGAAACCCCTTCCTCATTAAATATATGTGTTCTGTCTCTCTGCAGATTGGCTCACCAAAATTGAGACAGCATTCTTTCATTTTCTCATTATCAAAAAAATATCCAATTGCATGTGTTGCCAACTGTTCCTTCCTCATGGCATAATTCTTGGGAAGCAGGCATAGTACAAGCCCAGTGGGGTGGCACAGCAGGTCTGGGCCAGGGGGCCATGAACTACTCCAGAACCTTCCAACTGTTTCTTCTGGAGCCCAAGTTATGGGATGCAGGTGAAGCAGCACAGTGGTTCTGTGGATGGCCCAACCCTCTTGCAGGGAGGACGGGAACTTGGTGGAGAAGCTGAGGCCTGTGGGCACTTCCCTTTTCTTCTCCTGCGGCCCAGGGCAGGCACTTGGGTGTCCTCTTCCACGTGTGGCACCTGCGGGATTTCCAAGCCCACAGCAGGGATGCATTCTTCTTCTTCTTACGTCCTTGCACTGCCTCTGTGTCCCCTCAATGGGAAACCACAAAGGCAGCCTACGCCTCGTGACACAACTCAGCAACATGACTTCAGGGCCACTGACAGGGTTCTCAGGCTCCTCTGACTTCTTTAACGAGGGACAAAGGCTTTCATCCCTCCACTAGAGACAGGGCCACGATGTGAACCAGAGCATTCAGCTCTGCCACAGTCCTTCCTGGCTGCTTTTGGTTTCCCATTTTTACCCAAGGGTAGGCTCTGCCTCTGCCAGCGTGGTGGCACTGCCCGCTCTGGCCTATGCTCGGAATTTAGAAGCAGGTGTGGGGCACATGGCTGTGTGCCCTAAAGGGGCATGGTCAAGGGAGACACGACCTCATGCTCAGTGGGAAGACTCCAGAAATGACAGCCACACTCAGCTTTGGGAGGATGTATAAAAACACTGGTCCCACTTCCCCTCCTCCTCCAAAACATACAGGAATAATTTTAAATTAAAATGTGTCAGATTTTCTAAGCAGGACTGTTCTCCCAATGGCAGTTTTCAAACATTTTGAAAGTGTTAAATCGCAAGTCAAATCTTCCCTCTATTCTTCCTGTTTTCTCTCACTCTGAAAACAGATGGATAATGCACACATTACCCTTGGAGGTACATTTTCTAGGATGCAAATAACAAAGGGAAGTGTTGGCATTTGGAATTTAGGTGCCTAGGATGGATGTGCTCTTCATTTCGGCATGCAGTTGAGCCCATTGCTACTACCTTATGTGCATTGGGTTCTGTTCATCTGCACTCTCTGCCTCCCTCTTTGCCTGTATTTGCTGATTTAATCAACTGAGAAAATACCCTAGTCTTGTACCACCACCCTTGGGAGTGTTCCCAAGGCCAGCAAATCAAACTTGGGGCCAGGGCATGGCTTATTTCCAACGAAATCCGTTCCGATACATTTCAGGCCCATTTTACTGCTCTTCGATACGGCCAAATAACAGTGAGCAGGTTCAGGTACCACACTAGCAAAAGCAGAATGATATTTGAAATTATAATGTATGCTTATGTCTTAAAATTGTAAGAACTCTATTGTGAATTCAGGACTTTTGTGCTAGTCTTCGATTATTCTCCCACAAAGTCCAGGAAGAAATTTCCCCGCCACTTGTGCTGTGGCCTTGGCCTTGCCATGTGTGGTCTCACTCCCCTTGCACACGGACAGCGTAGCGTCCCTTGCACATGGCAGGGCTGTGCTGGAGAAGCACAGCTCGAGTCGAATGGCGAATTCCACGGCAGGGCTCTCCTAGCAACAATAACCACCCAACAATAACCTTTTGTCTTTAGCTCTACAAAGCAATGTGGCCGTTGGTCTCACCAGCAAATTCAGAGGGTGTTTTGCGAGTGGAGAGTGAGTTCTAGCTGAAGCATTGGAATTGGAGCTCCCCAGTTGCTTTCCTCCAGTTTGCTCATTTCTAGCCGGGCACCAAGACTCTCATTTGAGGAGCACCACGTAGCCAAGGAGGGCGCTGCGCACGGAGAGGTTGGAGCCGGAAAGGCTCTAGTCCTGGCTGTGGCTAGTGAGCCGTCTGTATGCTACTGGCCAAGTCATGTTAACTCTCTAGAACTTACTCTCATCTTCGAAATGATGACTTATTTCTTAACAGTTCATGGTGCTTGTTAAAAATCCAGATTCTTGTGTCTACACTCGTCATGCTGAGTCTGGATCTCTGGGGCTGTATTCTAGGAATGTGACTTTTAACCAAAGGCAAACAGCTGTAAAAACATTTCTGTAATTAGCTTTCCTATTTTGCTCATTTGGCAATGGAGGATCGATGCACACTTTAGGATTAGCATATGTTTTACAGGCAACATTTTTTTTTGGCTGATAGATTTTGTAAAGGAGTAAACTAACCCATTTTCTTTGCTGTTTCTGACTGGCTATTCTCTATAAAAGACTACTCTCATGGGTCCTTTTTGAGCATGTGCCTCTGATATATTTACTTTCTAAGTATCTGTATTTATTTATCTACTGTGCTTTAGTGTATTATGTTAAATATTATTAATAACATATTAACATATAAACATTATAAAATACAAACAAGAATGTTTTTAAAGAAAAAAGTTGAAATAAGATTTTAAAAAATTGATTAGTGAAAATCTTGGCTTAGCACTTTGTGGTAAAGCAAAATCAAACACAATTTGTGAGACTGATTTTGAGTTCACTGTATTCGAATAGTAATTACAATAGGCGAAAATATGCTTCATAAAGATACTACATGTAGATTCCAGTAGAGTTGCCTTCTTTTCACTGTACTTACTAAATCATGATACTAACTTTTTAATTCCATCCACTAATTATACCAGTGTATCTCGTGAGCTAGCAAATTTCTATTTTTCTGGATGTCAAACAGTTGTTGTTGCAAACTAATTGGAAGATGTGACTTTCTTAATATTTCTAACAAACATTTTCAAAACATGATAAAAATCTTCATTTGGAAAAAGGCTGGGGCAGGTTAGAAAATTGTTTCCAGGGTTTTTATGAGTGCAGATATGAGTTTTTGCATTGTTTTTGGCAATTAGAACCCACATATATTTGACAATATTTGCAAGCATCCATTTTCCAAATTACTCTTTCCATAGCATGAACTTCTTCCAACAATTATTACTTTCTCACTCATTTTAACATGATTTTTCTCCTCACTTTTATCTCAAATGAACAGATTAAATGTATTTTTGAAAATATCTGCTGGATAGTATATTAGCCACAGAAAAAGTCAGCCAATTTGGAACATTTGTATTTATAAAAGAATGATGAGTAGCTCAAGTTTAATAATGCTTTAAAATGCTTTGCCATGAGATACCTTACAGTCCCCTAAGGGCATAAAAGGTTTGCCTGGTCATTCCCCATTTCATTAAAATTCTACTTCTATTTTTCTTTCAATTAACTGCATTGATGACATCCTGTAACATTTTTGGATTTCTGGTTCAACGTTTTTGCTACAACAATGTCTGTATGACTGATGCAATGATTGAATGTCACGGGAGGGGCTATGTCTGTGCATTTTCCTTGGTGTGTCTTCTTTTTGGTTCTATCAAAGCACCACTCCATGAATGGTTTTATGAATACGGATAGCCCCTTCTCCTCATCTTTTTAAATTAAAAAAGTCATTTACTATCGAGAGTATACAAGGGCTGTCCGGAAAGTATCCAGCCATGTAATATGTTCGTGTTATATTAACAATGGCTGGATACTTTCTGGACAGCCTCATATATGCTTCTGTTACATCTTTTCTTTTCTTTTCCTTTTTTCTTATTTTTATTTATTTTGAGACAGGGTCTTACTCTGTTACCCAGGCTGGAGTGCTGTGGTGCTATCATAGCTCACTACAGACTCAAACTCCTGGGCTAAAGTCATCCTCGTGCTTCAGTCTTCACAGCATCTGGAACTATGGGTGCATGCCACCATGCTGAGCTAATTTTTCTATTTTTTGTAGAGACAGGATCTCACTATGTTGCCCAGGCTGGTCTCAAACTCCTGGCCTCAAGCAATCCTCCCACCTCGGCCTCCAAAGTGCTGGGATTACAGGCGTGAGCCACCACGCCCAGCCTTAGTTACATTTTTTCTTTGGCAGGCCATATAAAAGCATTTCTTCATGTATTTCATTACTGAAACAGAATCTGGCAGCTCAGTTATGGAATCATGTTGGAAGCATCTCAAATTTTATTCATTCAGCAACAATTCATTCAGCAATCATCCTGCAGTTTATAATTTTTCCTAACACTTTATGCTTTATATCTTCCAAAGGATTTTTCTAATTAAAGAGAGCATTTTAATTTTTCACTATTGTTATATGTAAATTATTTTTCTGTTTTTTACTACCACAGTTTCTCTAATAATATTTGCTATTATATAAGAAATCTCGAAAGTGGCTTTTAAATATGTATAACTATTTCATAAGAAGTTTTAAAATCCTGGGTTAAGTATCATACAACTATGTTTCAAACAAAACCACAGGGTCATTTTTATATTCTGGATTCTTCATTTCAAATCATTTTCTAGCATTGCAAAGGAACACTATACGCAAGTCAGTGTTCATTGGTATTAATAACAATAACGGATGTAAGAAGCTATATTTCAAATAGATTTTTTAAAGAGCTTTTTAATTTGAAAGAATGTTAGGTTTACAGAAGGATTGCAAAGACAGAGCAGATAGTACCCACACACCCTTCACCCAGCTTCCCCCAACATTCACATCTCACACAACCATAGCATAGTCGTATTCATCAGAACTCGGAAGTTAACACCAGCACAGCGCTGTTACCTAAGCTGCAGACGTGATTTGCATTTCTCCGGTTCTCCCGCTAGCCTGCACCCCTTCTCTGCTCCAGAATCCAGCCCAGAGCACCATGTTGCCAGACAGTCAATGGCTAATGCCACACAATAATTCTGTGAAGATTTGTTTAGTTAAAACTAAACAGTTTTGCCATTCTAGTTCACGATGAATGCCTGAACTGAAAAATATCACAAAACACCAAAAGTGAAGCTGTCTCTGTCACTCCCGTTTGTGCTGTGGGAGGGGCTCTGCACCGAGGCTCTCTGCTGCTGTTCTTGAAGTGAGGTGACCTGGCTTGTGGACCGAGTTAGGGGGCAGCCTCTGTATGTTTACTAGACACTGGTAAACCTTTATTTCTTCCTTGTTTCTCTTTCTTTAATGGCAAAAATATGTATATGTAGAGGCTCTCAAATTTCATTTCCATTGCAAGTGTCCTTGCTGTCAGATGGGACCAGTGGATGTCTTTTCTACTCCCTGGAGTGCACACGCCTCATTCTGCAGCACATCATTCTATGTCACATGCATGCTCCTTTGGCTGTCCAGAGAATCTGCCCTGAGCTCCTGATAATGTTAATAATGTCTAAGCTAGACAAACTGGACAATCTTAATGTCTTGTTCTCTCCTGGCCCATTCTATGTTCTTCTGAGTTATATTGACAGGTAAGAAACAATTGTTGAGGAGCCTACTAAGGCAGCTAGTGGGCACAAATGAATGTCTCCAGGAAGCAATACCTTAAGCTGTCCCTCAACAAACTGTTAAAACTTCAAGTACTTTCGGCCGCTTAGTGCAGAGGAAACTTTGGGGGAAAGGGCGGCAGTCCACAGTCACACCACAAAGGCCGCCTGCTCCCCACAATTGGGCTAGCTCTGTGTTTTCACCACTGAGACTGAAAATTAAATACTTGATAGTGACGTCATTTGTTCATTGAAAGAACAAATGATGTAGTGGAGTCTGTAATATGCTGCCTGGCTCCCCTTAGGAAGGAAGAATTTATCCCCCAGTTGCTAGAAGAGTCTCTTTGGGGATTGTCCCAGCTAAAGAAAACCTCACTCGAATCCGCCTCCTTCCAGGGACAGGCTGCCTGCAGTGACCAATCAATTGGAGGTGTGAAGGCCGGCCCCCAGGTCCCACCTTGGGACAACTCCAAGGAGGCGCCCAGCTTCAGAGCTCCCCAAGGGGAAGACAAAGGCCTTGGCTGGGAGTGGACAGCAGACCAGCGTCTCCATCTGCCCAGTCTGCGGCTTCTCCCCTCTCCCCTGCAGGCGTTCGTTACTCCTCCCCAGCAAACGGCCTGCACTCCAGTCTCGGCTCGGAATCTGCTTCCCAAAAAACCAAGCCCACTACATGTGCAAGTGTGCAAAATTTAAACTCTACAAACAACGCGCAAAGAAAAATAAGCATACCGGCACCCACAGGTGCTTCCAGACATGGTCTTGTGTGTGTGAATATGTGCCTATAAAAATATTTGTGTTTATTGATGCCTATTTGGGCCATTTTCTTATAAAGTTTGTAGCATCTTATACATTCTTTTCTCATCCATATCTTATTTCTTTTTTATTTTTGTTTATTTTCACATATCAATAAAGTACTGCCTAATATTCTGTTGCATGGATATACCATAATAATAGCTGCCATCTGGGTGCCAACTATTGGCTGGGCACTCTTACAACTTGTTTATACCCATTCCATACATATTTATTGTGTGCCTGTTATGTGCAGGCCGTGTTCCAGATGTTAGGGACACTAGCAACGATTACCTCCTATTTCACTCCAACCTTAAGAGTTAGCTACTATTGCGATTCCTGTTTTACAGATGAGAAAACTGAGGTTTAAGGAACTTGCCTAGATTCATAACCAGGCAGGTGGTCTCCAGCACCTCTGCAGTCAGCCCCTCCACAAGCGCACTTCTCTCCTGCAACTAACTTATTTCATCTGTCTCTTCTTGGTGGACACTCAGGCTGCGTGCAATTAGTGGCCATTATAAACAATGCTGCAGTGAACATCTTTTTCCATTTATCTTTGGAAAGTTTTAAAAAGGACTGAGAAAAGGGAACAGGTGAGCTTATTATTTAACAGGATACATTTTAGCAGTCCCAGGTTATTCCCAGATCATTTTACAAAGTGTCTTTCTTCAAAATTTGGGTTTTAAGGAATCAAAAGATACTACATTCTATTCTTAATATGAAAAGCTTAGGTTAAGCTTTTAGAATACCTCCATGTAGGCCTTGCGTGCCGGATACACATTTGCAGATAGGGTAATACCTGGATCACCAGCTAGTGTCTCTGGTGAGAAGTGGAATGTTTTTATTGAAATTGCTCTTGTTTGTGTTTCAGAAAAAAATGAAAGAAGATCTACAATCTGGGTCTGGTTTTAATCATAGCACAATCTTTATGAGACAAAGCAAGGCTGAGAATTTTTTAATCTGATATTTAAAAAAAAAAAATACATGTTCAAAAGTGATACAAACCCATCAGCCTCAGAAGAAGATAGAAAAAAAGAAATCGCTTGCATGAAAGAGAAGCAGGAAATTCCAGAGAAGTTTCACAGGGAGGAGGGAAGAACAGTCTGCATTGCTGTTTTTAGGTTGTTATTTCTTGATACAGTGTAATAGCTGGCTGTGCCACACAACCAAAATCTGGTTCAGAGGAAATTGGACAGTCCACACTCCCTGAAGTGAGAACATATTACAAACCCATCACGTGCCCATAATCCATTTCCATTGGCCTTTTAAATAAATGTTGAGTCTTTTTTCAGAGAATCTTCCTGTTCTGGTCATAGATCCATTTTATGTTAGATGATTTAATGTCTATGTAATTTGTAGTGTCTCTGTAGGTATTTTTGAACTTTCTGTATTTTCATTTAATAATATATTCCACTAATGGGTGCAAAAAGTAATTTGGCATGACTTCAGGGTTACTTGAGATTTAAAGGCATTTTCATATAATGCTCTGCAAGAGTGGGAATAGTAAAATCTCAATCTTGCAATAAGCTACAAAACTATTAATGGATTTCTAGGTAATGTTGTTTAGCATTAATACTCAGCGGAATATATTTTTCATTAAATATGAAAATATTCCAAGTGTGTTTTATACCAGGTGTGCTAACTTTACTGTTTCCTGGAGTGTCCATAATTTCAAAATTAATCTTGTCTTCTTTTATATGTTTTTTCATGAAGTTTGGCTTTCTTTTTAACAGTCATAATGATTCAACTACGGAGAATAAAAACTGGCAGGAAAAAGCCAATAAAAGCATAAAGAAAGTAAAAAGTTTCAGAGAAATGAGATTTACCAAATGATGTACAAGATAGTTTCCTCTCTACCAAAGCTTTCAATCTTAAATTTATTCTAAAATGCCTCATTTAGTGTTTATCTGTGCTCGTTTCATAACATGAATCAAATCATGAATGTTAAATAAGCGAATCAAGCACCATTTTAAAATTCATCCTTGGATTATAAAAGTATCTCTCTTCTTATTCCCATTGTCTTGCCTCTTTCCAAAGCAAGAAATTTAAATCTTTATGTGACTAAAATAGTCACATTGTCAGAATACCGAAGGACTTAAAATTTCAGCAGCTTCAGCTTACACATTTCAATTTCTTAAATCCACTGCAAAAAGAAAAAAGAACCCTGGATAAATTAAAATATCTCATATTTTCTCATTAATATTCTCTCTTTCTTTCCCTTTACTATAAATTATACATGTTTACTAGAATGAATACAATTGCCTTTTCTCCTGTTGCTTAAATCCCTTTGTCTACAGAAAGTGGGTAAGACCTCATCCATTATTTAAGTTACTATTTCTATAACTGAATTAATACATGCATCTACTCGACCAAATAGGTTGATAGAGTGAAGGGCCACGCAGATTTTTCTGCTTAAAGTTCCACTTCATAACCCGGGTATGGGTACTTCGTGGTGAAAACACACTGCCAGAAAGACTAGGGCTCCGCGTTAATGGGGATGGTGTGAATGACGCTGTAAGAAAAAGAAAAGCACAGGTATTTTTAGCAAAAGGATGTTCCCCTCATGGAAAAGATTCCCTTTTTACTCTCTTAATTCTCTAGGGCCTGGAGTGAAAATTCATAGCAATTACATCCTGCTTTGCAAAGTGTAAGTCAGGCTGATGTACATAGATCACCCTGGATTTTCAGCATGAAAAACTGGGGTGGTGATCTCTCCTGCATTATCAGTCCAAGCTCACTCTGCCAACTGCTTTTGGCTCCCCGACTTCAGCTTTTCACTAGTCCAGTGGCTGCATCTGTGCAGGGAAGAGGTAGAATGGAAGAGAATTGAAGAGCAGCCCTATTCAGAAAGGAAGTGCGCAAACTTGCAGTTTGGGGGAAAATAATACTGTCACTTGTCCCACACGGCCTCCACTGTTGCACCTGCCAACGTAGTTGTTTCATGTGTCCACGGACATACTTTAGGAGAAGGTTTATTTCATTTCCAAAGACGGACTTGTGCATTGCGGCTCATAAATGACAACCCTGCATAAGTGATCAAATGAAATCACACACATATAAGCTGCTGGCAACATTTATTAGTAGAGTACTTACACGGTAGGGAGCACGGGAAGCGACCGAGAGAGAAGAAAAGAGCCGACACTGGCAACGCCCTGCTCAGTGCAGAGAACATGCTGTGGCACGCTCACCTCGCCACGCCTGGTGGGAGGCACTGCCCCAAGAAGGCCTCTGTGAGAACATTTATTGCAAGGGACTGAGGGCCCCGAGGCTCCCATTATCTCCTAATTAATGAAGATGATTAGGAGGGAGTGAGCCTGAGGGCCCTCAGTCACTCACAGCAAATAATTTAAAATGATCTGTTGATGCATCGGACTCTACTTAGGTACTGGGGACCAGGACCGAATGGAATGGGGTGGTCTTTCTCCTCTGGGAACTTACACGTTTATATTAAATAATAGTACTGACTGCCAACATATTTGTAAGAATTCTTTATAAGAGAGTAATAATGGCAAATACAATTTTTTGAAGATTTACGAAATGTCAGGTGCTTTACACCCATGATCACAGGTAAGTCTCATCAGAGCCTATGTACAGGGTGGCTACGTATAGATGTATACAATAGATGGAGATTTATCTATGCAGAGATTTACTTAAGGAATTGGCCCACACGACTGTGGGGATTGGCAAGTCCAGGATGTCCATAGTACGGTCCCGGGACAGAATTCCTTCTTCTCTGAGAAACCTATTTTTGCTGTTAAGGTCTCAGCTGACTGGAGGAGGCCCACCCACGTTCTCAAACTTGGGCTCTCTTTCCAGTCAACAGATTGTGAGTGTTAACCATATTTGTGAAACACCTTCACAGAAACATCTAGACTGGCGTTTGACTAAACAACTGAGCGCTATAATCTAGCACGTTGACACATAAAATTAGCCATCACGGTACTATTATTTCTCCCAATCATAAAGAGGAAACTAAGGTTCAGAGAGTATAAGTGACTTGCTCAAGATCAGACCGTGAGAATGAAGTGACATCGAACTTTAGCCTGTGCAGCCTCAGCATTTGTGCTCTTCATCCCAGCGGCTGCTTTCTTGGAATAACAGCTAATTTAGAAAGAAAAGGACTAAAGGAATGGTACCTGAGCCTAGTAAATTTTGATTTAAGTCAAAGGTTTTAAAAATAGGGCAGCCAAGGTGGAGGAGCAAGTGTCCAGACTCACCCTCCTGCCTGGACAACTGAAAAGGAAGACAAGATCCATGTAACAGGAGTTTGAAAGACACCAGACAGTAGGCGGTGAGGGAGCACAATCCAGGCGACACGGGAAGCAGACTGGGGAAGTCTTGCAACTGCCCCAGCCCTAAAAGAGAATCTTCAAGCAGTGGGGAAGGGAGGGGAAACCTAGGCAGATCCCCAGGTCTCCCTGAGTTGAAAAGGCAGAGATAAGAATGTGGGGAGAACATGGTCAACTTGGCAGGAGAGAAGGGATCTATACAGAAAGAGAATTCTAAAAATATGCAAAGGGTCTCTCCTACCCAAAAGGATTAAAGTGAACACTTTCCAGAGATCATGCAGGGCCCAAACTAGTTCATCTTCCCAGCCAGAGTGAAAAATGTCATAATTCATGGAATACCAGGAAGAACACTCAGAAGTATTATATTTTTGCCTCAGTTGTGTGGCAAAATTAGACCTAGATTACATTCTCTTTGGTTCTGCCTAACAAACTTTTTTTTTTAGAGATGGGGTCTCACTCTGTTGCCCAGGGTAGAGTACAGTGATCATAGTTCACTGCAGCCTTGAATTCCTAGGCTCAAGCCATCCTCCCACCTCAGCCTCCTGAGTAGCTGGGACTACAGGCATGTGACACCATGCTCAGCTAATTTTTTTATTTTTTGTAGAGATGGGGTCTCACTATGCTGCCCATGCTGGTCTCAAACTCTTGGACTCAAGCAGTTCTCCCTCCTTGGCCTCCCAAAGCACTGGGATTACAGGCATGCGCCACCGCACCTGGCTACCTGCCTAATAAACCTTAAACACAAACCTGAAAGGATCAAAGTGTCTCCAATAAACTTAACTGCATTCCAGAATAGCATTCAAGAATAGTTCTAGCGATACAACATGTAGTGCCCCACAGGTACAAGTCACAACGTCTAGCATCCATTCAAGATTACTAGGCACGCGAAGAAACAGGAAAATAAGGCCGGGCGTGGTGGCTCACGCCTGTAATCCTAGCACTCCGGGAGGCCAAGGCGGGAGGATCACTTGAGGTCAGGAGTTTGAGACCAGCCTGAGCAAGAGCAAGACCTAATCTCTACTAAAAATAGAAAGAAATTACCCAGACAACTAAAAACATATAGAAAAAATTAGCCGGGCATGGTGGCACATGCCTGTAGTCCCAGCTACTTGGAAGGCTGAGGCAGAAGGATCGCTTGAGTCCAGGAGTTTGAGGTTGCTGTGAGCCAGGCTGATGCCACGGCCTCTAGCCCGGGCAACAGAGTAAGACTCTGTGTCAAACAAACAAACAGAAAAAGAAACAAGAAAATATGACCCATAATCAGAGGAAGAAATCAACCAATTGAAAGTGACCCACAAATGACATAGATGATCGAATTAGTAGACAAAGGCATTTAAACAGTTATTATATCTGTATTCTATATGTTCAAGAGATTGGAGAAAACATGATGTGTGATAAGCAGAGACATGGAAAAATATAAGACCCAAATTGAAATTCTATGAGAACTATAATATCTGAGATTTTTTAAAAAGTACATTGGATAGGATTAAAACAGATTAGACATTACAGAGGAAAAGATCTGTGAACTTGAAGATAGAGCAATAGAAACTAAATAAATGAAACAGAGAGAAAAACACTGAAAACAATTAACAGCATCCCTCACCTGTGGGACATCTTGAAGTGGCGTAACAGGGGTGTAATCGGAGCCCCTCGCTCCGGCAAACTAGGAATCGAAGGGAATTCTCTCTGTCTGAAAAGATTAGCAGTGAAAAAAACCACAACTAAAATTTATGGTGAAGAATGAATATTTTCCCCTGAAGATCAGGAACAAGACCAGGATGTTCCCTCTCCCCACTTCTGTTCAGTGTTGTGTTCGAGGTTCCAGCCAGCTAAATAAGGCAAGAAAAAGGCATTCAGTTTGGAAAAGAAGGAAAGCTATCTTTATTCCCAGATAACACTATCCATGTAAAAAGTCTTATGGAATCTACACAAAAGCTACTAGAATAAGTAGATTTAGAAAGATCATAGGATACAAGATGAATATACAAAAATCAGTTATTTCTACACACTACCAATGAATAATTGGCTATTTAAAGTTTTTAAAATTTCATTTCAACAGCATAAAAATGTGATAGAGATAAATGTGGCAAAACATATATAAGACCTGCAGATTTAAAAATACAACACACTACTGAGAAAAATGAAAGACCTAAGTATGTGAAGTGATTTACCAGTTTAATGTGTCAGATGACTCAGTATAGCTCATACGTCAAATTTCTCCCAAATTAATCTTCAGAAACAATTCGTTTGCAATCAAAATCCATTCTGTAAAAATATTTTTGTTGAAATTGACAAACTGATTGTAAAATTCATATGAAAAGATAAAGAACCAAAGACTTTGAAAAAATAGGAACAAAGATTTTAATTTTACATTACCTTACTTCAATATTTATTATAAAGCTACAGTAGTTAAGATACTGTAGTATTGCATCAAGAGAGATAAATAGATTAATGGAACAGAATAGAGTAATTAAGAACAGAGTAATTAAAATAAGTATGATATTGGTGTCAAGATAGACAAGATCAATAGGAAAAGAGAGAGAGTCCAGAAATTGACCCACTCGAATATAGTCAATTGATTTTTGACACAAGTATGAAGACCATTCAGGAAAGAGTATAATGTTTTCGACTAATGGAGATGGAACAGTTGAATACACACACACAAAAGAATTAACTCTGGTTCAATCGTTGCACCATATACAAAAATTAAATCAAAGTGGATCAGAGATATAAATGTTAAAATGAAAACTATAAAATTGCTAAAAGAATACATTGGAGAAAATTTCTGTGGCCTTGGGTTAGGCAAAGATTTCTTCCATTCAACACCAAATGAACAACACACACACAAACACACACACACACACACACACAAATGATAAATTGGACTTCTACTGCAAACTCTGCACAGGAAAAAATGGAATCAAATATGAATGATATATTTTTTATTTCTCACCTGAGAAACCGACACACTGATTCGAGGGCGTGCTACCAACCCAGGTATAGTTCTTTCCGATGCTGCCAATATCTGAGGTTCAGGTTAGTAGTCCTGGTGACTTCGCTCGATATACTTGTTAATGGCTGGAGGCAGTGTGGAAAATGTGCTGCTGACACAAAAGTGTTTGGGTTGGGAGGAGCTAAGGGGACTGTGAGGAACCGACGCCGGTTCTAATGAAGCCGCAGACTGAGCAAACACTAAGGCTGATAACATTTTACAGAGAAGGGCAAAAGGTAATAGATACTGAAAGAAATAATTTAAGCTCTACATAACTGAGTGTGTGCAGTACACACTGATGCATTTAGGATTTATGTTAGTCTCAAAGGAGAAAGACTTTCTGTAGAAGTCAAATTAATGAAAATATTTCACTAAAACCATCTAATTTGCAATGGTGCCAAAAAGAAAGCAAAAGAGTCTGGGCATGTACTCAGAAAATAGATGGAAAAAATACATGAAAACGTATTGAGGATGAGGCTGAGAGCCCAGCTAACAAGATTTCTTCCACTGACTTTGTCCTAATGTTTTCCCCAAATTCCCCCAACCTCAACTCTGCATTTAAGGAAGGCCACTTTTCCTCCACTCTAAAAAATGAATCAAGATCAATCTGAACCAGTAGTTCTCGAAGTACAACCCCCAGACCAGTTGTAGCAGCGTCACCTGGCAACTTACTAGAAATGAAACTATCAGGCCCCACCCCCAGTCTACTAAATTAGAAACACTGGTGGTGGAGCACCGTAATCTGTATTTTAACAGGCCCCCCCCCAGGAGATTCCGATTCATGCTGAAGTTTGAGAATCATTGATCTAGATAATTCTATTCCCTTTGGCCAGTGATCTTATTAGGGATAAAATAAAAAAAAAAAAAGAATCAACCTTCTTTAGGCCAGTGAGACACAAGTGGAAGTCTGGTAGGGGATTCTAACAAAAACTTTTCTCTCATAAGAAGAGGAAGGACATTGCAGCCTTTGGCCACAGTTGTATGAAGATGTGATGTCTGGAGCTGCAGCAGCCATCTGTGGCTATGAGGGGACATGCACGAGTACTGCACAGTAAAAAGATCACATTTTTGTGCCGCTGAATTAACCAACCTTGACACCACTCTACCTCCAGGATATCTGACTATGTGTATAAACTCCACGTTTTGGTCAGATAGGCTATTCCTTGCTTGAAAGCATCCCCCCAAAGGCACCTCCCTTTCTTCTCCATTATAGTACCAAGGAAGCAAAAGTACGTGGACAAATGTTCAGAAATAGTGAACTAGAAAACAGGAACACAGATCTTATCCCTTCCCCTGAACACTTGAGAGCTATATTTCCTAATCCTAAAGCAAATGTATTTTTGAGCCTCACTTCTTTTATATACCATGTAAATATAGTTATTTACTTTACTCACAGTTATCTGCAAGGCATCTTTCGTGATAGAGACATGTGGGAACATTACAAATCTCCCCAGGGGTGGGTGCACAATCCATCCATAGTCAGGACTGTGTACGGTACTTTGGAAAAAACATTCACAGTCATGGTCGCTCTTGATTTCAACCTCAGAAAGTCAAAGTTGCACACAATACACTTTAGCTTCCCATAAAAACCCATTATGGACTGACCATGTGTGAATCTACCCAACTCTTAATATTGCTCTTCCCATTGTGGATTAAGAGATCGTATGGTATAGGCCAGCCTCATCTCGAGAGGCACTTTCATGAGAAATGGAATGCCAAGAGCCATGAATGAATGGAGATCCGCACAGAGAGGGCGAAAGGCATTTCTTGCTGCATGTGTGCTGGACATCCCGGCTGCATTGCTTGGGCCTGGAACTGAGTCACAAGAAAGAGGGCCGGGAGTGGGATGATGGGCCACATAAATGAACCCTTTTCTGCGCACCATCTCGGCTTAACTTTAGACAAACTTTTTATACTTAGGTCCCTCAAATGACTAACTGCAAAAGCAGATGGGTTCGTCGTCATGCCCTACAGGTCAGGAAACTAGGGCTTTGCAGGACCGACAGCAGGAATTGTTCCAAAATCAACTGGTCCCCACTGAGCATTCCCTGTCAGTTGTCAAAGAAGGCTGCGTCCATTGGATTCCACCCTCAAGGAGTGCAAAAAGGGAGAGAAGATCTCTCGGAGAGTAAAAGCAAACCTTGCTAGGATTTCAGGGCTTGAGACCAAGACCTTCCACCGCACTCAGAGCCGTGAAGGAAGCCAAAGGCATATGGATCCCAGATGCTCCGGCAGGTCTCCCTCTGAGAGGAGGCTGTCCTAGTGAGCCCCGAGCTCCGCGGGTCACGAGCGCCCATGCGCCGGGCCAGGAAGGTGGAAGGGCGGCTCTAGGCGCAGAGCGGAGAGGCCGGGCCTCTTTATGCAGGCCTGCGTCTTGCATTCAGGGTCTCTGTGATGGCCTTTCCTCCCCTCGTGATGATGGAGTGAGGATAAAACAGCGCAGGAGATGGGAAAGCATCTGGCCATGTTTTAAAGTCCCTGCGGCAGAGGCACCGCCGACGCGCTCACCGACATGTTTCCCGACTCCGTTGCGGCCCCGAGGCCGCGGGAATGGCGCCGGGGCGGCCGGGACCCTCCCAGGCCTGGCCCGCCGCGCGCCACCGCCGCTCCCGGCCGAGAACCGCACAGGCCGGGCGGCGGCCACGCGGCGGGGAGCGCGGCGGGCGGTGCCGGCGCAGACGCGACTTGCCCGGCGCGGGGCGGCTGCGGGGCGGCGGCCGGGGAGGCGCGAGGGACGGCAGGGAGGGAGGCTAGCACACACCCAGGGATTCGCTCGGGAATGGCCGCCGCCCGCGTCCCCTCCCCGCCGCCCTCCCCGCCGCCGCGGCCGGAACCGCCTGAGCGCGCGGACGGGACGCGCTGAGCCGGCCTTGGGCCTTTCAGGCTCTGAAAGCAAGGCCAGGCCAATCGCCACCAAGGACGGTGTTCATTTTCAAAGGTAGCGGCAGTATTTCCGACCCACGCCGCCTCTCCCCGCTGCATGTTCGCTGCCGTCCAGTCCACCCAGTCAACTGCTGGCCAGCGCGGGGAGGGTTCGAGAACGCACGCTGGGTTAATATCCATTCTCGCTGGCTCAGTATTAACCTGTAAGATTTTTGGGGGGTAGGACTATAAATGTGCTCAGTGTGAAGTAGGATCTACAGATTTTTGTTTCAGAGATTGTGATCATTTTATATCTTTACATTTTTTTAAAGATGAGGTCACCCTACATTGCCCAAGCTGGACTTGAACTCCTGTGTTCAAGTGATCCTCCTGCTCAGCCTCCCAAATAGCTGAGACTACAGGCGTGCGCCACTGCACCCAGATGTTGTGATCGAGTCAGATAAATATTTCCGTGTAAAAAATCCTGCCAGATATTTTCAAGCATGCATAACCTGATCTGGACAAATTCATTTCTCATGCTCAAACCTTACTTTGCTCTTTTTTTTTTATTATTTTATTGTGATGAAATGTATATAAGATAAATTTACCATTTTAACAATTTTTAAATATACAGTTCAGTGGCATGAATTAGATTCACAATGTTGTGCAACCATCACTGCTATCTGTTTCTAAAACTGTTTCGTCATCCCAAGCAGAAACTTGGATACCATTAAGCAATAATGTCCCGTTCCTCCCCCTCTCCCTGGCTCCTGTAACCTCTAATTCACCTTCTTTCTCTATGAATTTGCCTATTGTAGCTATGCCATGTGAATAGAATAAAATATTTGTCCTCTTGTATCTGGCTTATTTTACTTAGTGTAATGTTTTCAAGGCTCACCCAGATTGTATCATGTATCAGAACTTCATTCCTTTTTATGGCTGAATAATACTCCTTTGTATGCACACACCACATTTTATTTATCCATTCATCCATGGATGGACACCTGGGTTGTTTCTACCTATTGGCTATTCTGAATAATGCTGCCATGAACATTGGCGTACAAGTATCTATTTGAGTCCGTGCTTTGAATTTCTTTGAGTATATATACTTATGGGTGAAATTGCTGGATCGTACAGTAATTCTATGTTTAGCTTTTTGGGAAACTGTCACGCTGTTTCCCAAGGCAAACCTGAAATATTTTTAAAACCCAGATTGAGTTAAAATTGTAGAAGAAGGCTCCATTATGCAGCGGAGACGGCTGAGTGATGAGTGCCCAGTGGCTCGGACACCTCACTATCGCTGTGTTCCCTGGGCTGTCTCCTGGGCGGTCTCGTTACAGGTCACACCTGAGGACGCGTAGATACAGCGGTGAATTGACCTCGAAGCTAAGGAACCTTGAGCTTCAGGGCCCCTCACTGTCCCTGACTCCTTCCAAGGTCCTGAGAAGAACCCTTACAATGTGGTAATATGTATATTTTTTAATTTTCAAAAGTAAGATATTTTAGCCCAAATCTGTTAAGACTACTGCCTCTTTCCCCTCGAACTTGCATTCCATCATACTTCCCTTTGTGCTGGATGGTGTAGAGAGCCCATGGGCATTTTTGGGATCTGGCTAAGGGGAAGTTGAGCTGGGGTACAATTTTTCTGGTTTAGGGGCTTATCTATGTAGACTGTGGTTTCTTTTGAACATAGTTAAATTCCCATTAGTCATTACAGCCTGCCAATGCTTCTGGGAATACTCCCACCAACCAACATGAAAACTCGCCAACATTATGATATGAAGGAGGTAGAAACGGGCCTACACCATCCAGCAGGAGAAACAAGGTTTGGAACGGACAGAGCCATAAACTCATAGTCTGTGGGAAATTCTTTCAAACATCAGATGCGTAAAACCGTGGAAAATTTGCTTTTCCTCAATATGGAACCCAAATTGAAGGATCTGGTCAGGATTTATACTGGATAATGCAGCATATACAATAAGTGCATCACACATTTTGTTCTTGATGGAAATTTCACAAAATAGAAATAATCAAAATAATCCTGTACTTTTAGAACTACTTTTAGTTTTAGTATTATGGTGCTCTAAACAGGGAGGAAGTACATTTTAACAGTTCATATTTGAAAGAGGACTTTCCAAATTTGACAGTAGTCCTAAAAATTTACATGGTATTGCCAATAATGGTTGGAAAGATGAAACAAACTTTTCTACATTATAAAAGCCACATTTTGATTCATCATGCTAGAAGAAATAACTAAATTATCCATCTCATCTCTTTATAGAAAATATTACAAAATTATTGTTTTACAAAGAGTTGTTCAGAAAGTATACAGACAAAAAGTTGGGAAGAAGGCATCATAGTGTGGTGTTGGGCATTAATAAGAGTGTGTTACTTTTTAGAATCTTGTGATGTTTGTGGTATTTGACAGCTTTTCGTAATTTGTGATTTATTGTGATTTCTGTTCTCGTTCTTAAAAATTTCATATTCATACTCAATTTTGTGTATGTATCTTCGGATTATTTTTCTTAAAGAAGACATCGAGATAGTCTGAGCTACAGTCCCTGCAAAACCTGGACCTGCCTCTGTCTAAATGCCCCGTGTTTTGTCACCAATGAATCACCTCCGTGCAAAACCCATATTCTTTCCTGTGCTTCTCTGGCATCTCAGAGTCTCTGTGCTGAGAACGTTGTCCTGCACCACAGACCCTTCCGACAACCTTCATTCCTCCCTCTCTCGCAATTCCGCATTAAACCAGCCACGGCGTCTCCCGCGTCCACGGCTTGTGCGCCGCACAGCAGCACCCACCCCCCACCGCAATTGCCAATATGCCGCTGCTTGCTTTGTTTTCACTGCCCCCTGCGGTAGGCTAAAACAGCCCTCAAAAATATTTAGGCCCTAATCCCTGGAACCTGTGAAGGCTACCATCTTAGTTCAAGCTGCTGTGACCAAGTACCACAGACTGGGTGCTTATAAACAAGAGACATTTATTTCTCACAGCTCTAGAGGCTGGAAGCTTGAGATCAAGGTTCCAGCATGGCCAGGTTCTGGGGAGGGCCCTCTTCCAAGCTGCAGGCTGCAGACTGCTCACTGTATTCTCAAATGGTAGAAAGAGACTTGAAAATCTTTCTGGGAGCCCTTTTAAAAGGGCACAAACATTCATGAGGGCTTAGCCCTACAAACCGATTGCATCCCAAAGGCCCTTCCTCCTACTGCCATGCCAGGGGTTGGGTTTCAACATATGAATTTGGGTAGTGATGTCAGCAAGATGGCAAACTAGGAGATTCCAGTCCTCACCTGCACACAAAAACAACGATAAAGTCAACTTTGCATGGATGAAGACAGCTCTGGGAGAACCCGAGAGTGTGAGTAGGGGGCTAGAGTGATCCAGGGGAGTGCAGAGACTGGGGATGGATAATGTATACAAAGGCGTAGGAAACATTCTGCCTCATCACCCCATTGCCCAGGCTGGCACAGTGCCACAAGGAGTCCTCTCCACTCTGAGTTCCCCCTACAGGGGCAGAGGGAGAATGGAAAACCTCAGTAATCTCTGCCACTAGGGACCCCAGCAGCCCTAGCTACCACTGTGGAGGACTCCTGCGATCTTGATGATGCAGACTCCAGCAGCCAGAGCTGCCCAGAGCCAGAGCCACTGCATGCCCTGGAGCTGGAGCCACCCGGTGCTGCACTGCAGCTCACCCCCCAACCCTCGCCCGGTGAGACCATGCATGTCCAGGCCTTGGAACTGGTGCCTGCTGGAAAGCACATGACTGTATGCAGCCCGAGTGCCTGCCAGTTCCACTGCCCATGCACCCACAAGCAGCTGCTACAGCTGCTTGCATATGACCATGGCACCAGTTGCCCACTGAAATTAGGACAGTCCATGAAGTTTGGAAGTGGCGACTGCTTTCTCAATTTCAAAGACAACAACCCAAGGCTAGAAGAAATACAAAAAATCAAGGGAAAATGACACTATCAAAAGAACACAATAACTCCCCAGTAATCAACCCCAAAGAAATGGAGTTGTAAGAATTTTTGGACAAATAATTCAAAATAAATGTTTTAAGGAAACATAGAGAACTACAAGAGAATACAGACAAACAACTCAACTAATTCTGGAGAAGAATACATGAATAAATGAGAAGTTCAATAAAGCGATAGAAATCAAAAAAGAACCAAACAGAATTTCTGGAGCTAAAGTACATAATGAATGAAAAAAAAAATAAAATAGAGAGGTCAATCAGCAGACTCAAACAAGCAGAAGAAAGAGGTTTCCTCAGCAGAAACAGTGCAGACCAGGAGAGAGTAGGATGACATATTTAAAGTTCTGAAAGAAAAAAAAAACAAACCCTGCCAACCAAGAATTCTATGCCTGGCAAATGATCCTTTACAAATGAAGGAAAGATAAATTCTTTCCAAGAAAAACCAAAATTGAGGAAGTTCATCACTACTGGTCTTGCCTTACAAGAAAATCTTAAGGGAGTTCTTCAAATTAAAATGAAAACATGCAAAGCTGCGTGTGAAAGCATATGAAATCATAAGTTTCATGAATAAAGGTAACTATATAGTCAAATATAGAGTAACATAATACTGTAATGGTGGCGCATAAATTTCTTTTAACCCTAATATAAAAGTTAAAAGACAAAAATATTAAGAATAACTGTAACCACAAAAGTTTGCTAATAGCTACACAATATGAAAAGAAATAAAAGTTAACTATAAGAAAACAAAGTGTGGGAAGAGGGGAATAAAAATGTAGACTTTTGTATGCAATTGCAGTCAAGTTATCAAGTTAAAATAGATTATTATAACTATAATAATCAAACCATATGCAAATCATTTGGTAACCAGAAGGAAAAAACTATAATAAATACTTAAAAGATGAAAAGAATGGAAGCAAATCATTACCCCAAAAATCATCAAATAACAAAGAAAGCAAGAGAGAAAGAGGGGAAAAAACAACAGCAAAACAGAAAGAAAACTATTACCAAAACAACGGAAGTATGTCCTCACCTATCAATAATTACTTTAAATGTAAATGGATTAAACTCTCTAATCAAAAGGCTTAAAGTGGCTGAATGGATTTTAAAAACAAGAGCAGGAAATGTTCTTCTTCTGAGAGAGCTGGCTCAGATCCAAGCACACACACAGGCTGAGAGTGGAGGGATAGCAAGAGATACTCCGTGGGAATGGTGACGGAAAGGAAGCAGAGTGACTATATCTGTATCAGACAAAATAGACCTTAAGTAAAAACTGTCTCCAGAGGCAAAGATGGTCATTGTAAAATGAAAAAAACATCAAAAGACATAAGAATTATAAATATATACACACCCAACATCAGAGCACATAAATGCATAAAGCAAATATTGAGAGATCTGAAGGGAGAAATGGATAGAATTACAGTAAGAGTAGGAGACCTCACTGCCTCACTTTCAATAATGGATGAAACACCCAGACAGAATATCAGTAAGGAAATATTAATAGCTGACTTGAACGGTGTTTCAGACCAAATGGACCCGACAGACATGTCTAAAACTTTCTACCCAACAGCAGAAAAATACACATTCTTCTCAAGCATACATGGAACATTCTCCAGGATAGATCACAGAGTAGATCACAAAACAATATTTAAGATTGACATCATTCCAAGTATCTTTTACGACCACAGTGGAATGAAATGGAAACCAATAGCAGTGAGAAAAGAGGAAAATTCACAAATACATGAAAATTAAATGGTAACTCTTGATAATCATTGGGTCAAAGGGGAAATCAAAAGGGAATTTTTGAAAATATCTCAAAGCAAGCAGAAATGAAAATGCAACATATCAAAACTTATGGGATGCAGTAAAATCGCTACTAAGAGGGAAGTTTATAGCAATAAATGCTTGTTTCCATTTAAAATCTCTAATAACCTAATTCTACACCTCAAGGAATTAGAAAAAGAAAAATTAGGCCCAAAGTTAGCAGAAGGCAGGAAATGATAAATATTAGAGCAGAAATAAATCAAACAGAGGATAGAAAAACAGTAGAAAATTTGTCAAAGCCAAGAGTTGATTTTAAAAAGTTGTCAAACCATTAGCTAGCTAGACTAAATCAAAAATGAAAGACAAGGCATTATAATAGATGCCTCAGAAACTGAAAGGATCTTAAGGGACTTTTATGAACAATCATACACAAATAAATTTAATAACCTAGAAGAAATGAACAAATTCAAAGAAATATATAACTTACCAAGACTGAATCTAAAAGAAATAGAAAGCCTGAACAGACCAATAACAAATAAGAACATTGAATCAATAATTTAAAAACCTCCCACCAAAGAAAAGCCCCAGATCTGATGACTTTATTGATGAATTCTATCAAATATTCAAAGAAAAATTAATACCAATCCTTCTTAAAGTCTTCTAAAAAATAGAAGAAGAGGAAATACTCCATATTCATTTTGTGAGTCCAGCATCACCCCGATACCAAAGCCATACAAAGATACCAGAAGAAAAAAAAAAAAAAACACAGGCCAATATCTTGGATAACACAGATTCTGGAGTCCTCAATACTAGCAGTCAAAATTGAACAGCACATCAAAACGAGCATATGCCGTGACTAAGTGGGATTTAGCCCCCAGACACAAATCAGTGTGAGATCCCACATTAACAGAATGAAAAATAAAATAACGTGAGCATCTTAATAGATGGAGAAAAAGCAAATTCTAAGTTCAACATCCATTCGTGATAAAAACTCCCAAGAAAATAGGTATAGAATGAACTTAACATAGTAAAGGCCACTTATGAAAAGCCCACAGTTAACATCATAATCAACAGAGAAAAACTGAAAGCTTTTCCTCCAAGATCTGATGGTGCCCAGTCTCACCACTTCTATTCAACATAGTACCCGGAGTCTTAGCCAGAGTGATCAGACAAGAAAAAGAAATACATCCAAATCAGAAAGAAACAAGTAAAATTATCTCTGTTTGCCGATGATATGATCCTGTATGTAAAAATACTAAAGACTCCATTAATAAAACTGTTAGAAAACAATGGGAGAACAAGCACCACATGTGCTCACCACCAAATTGGTACCAATTGATCAACACTTAAGGGCACATATAGTAATAACATTCATCGGATGTCAGGCAGGTGGGGGGAGGGATGGTATATTCACACCTAATGGGTGCAGTGCGCACCGTCTGGGGGATGGACACTCTTGTAGCTCTGACTCAGGGGGGCAAAGGCAACATATGCAACCTAAACATTGTACCCTCATAATATGCTGAAATAAAAAACAAAACAAAAAAAAAACTATTAGAACCAATAAACAAATTCAGTAAAGTTGCAGGATACAAAATTGACATATAAAAATCAGTAGTGTTTCTTTACACCAACAGCAAACTATCTGAAGAGTAAATCAAGAAAATTTCATTTATAATAGTATCGAAGAGAATGAAATATTTAAGAATAGGTGTAAGCGAGGCAGTGAAAGATGCTACACTGAAAACTATAAGACATTGATGAAAGAAATTGAAGACTCAAATAAACGGAAAGATACCCTGTGTTCACAGACTGAAAAAATTAGTATTGTTAACATGTCCATACAGTCCGAAGCAGTCCACAGATTCAATGCAACATTTTTTTCAAGAAATAGAAATGACAATCCTAAAATTCACATCAAACCATGAAACACCCTGAATAGCCGAAGCAGTCTTGAGAAAGAAGAACAAAGTTGGAGGCATCACACTTCCTGGTTTCAAATTATATTACAAAGCTAGAGAAAATAAAATCAGTATCATGAAGAGATAGCTACACCCCCATGTTTGTTACAGACAGCATTATTCACAATAACCAATATATGGAAACAGCCTGTGTTTGTCAACAGATAAATGGATAAAGAAATTTGTTTTACGCACACATGCACGCACACACGCACCCAAATGTTATTCAGCCTTAAAAAGAAGGAAATCATACCGTTGGTAACAACATGCATCTCTATGGCTGCTAGGGGCTGGTGGGGAGTGGGAGATATGGGATGTTGGTCACAGGGTATAAACTTTCGGTTATGTAGGATGCATAAGCTCTAGCAATCTAATGAGCTGTAGTTAATATTACTGTATTGTATACCTGAAATTAGCTAAAGAGTAGATCTTGTGTTCTCACCACACACAAAAAAGTAAGTATGTGAGGTGATGGGTATGTTAAGAAGCTTGTCTGTAGTAATCATTTCACAATATATATGTGAATCAAACATCACATTATATCTCAATAAAAGCTGTTATTTTAAAAAAATTTAAGAGTATGAATTTTGGGAGGACACAAACTTTCAGTGCATTGCAGTTACTTTTTATAGTACTATTCCCCACCCCCATGCATTCCTCTGGTCCTGACTCCATCACTTGGCCTCTTAGACGGGAGCTGTGTACTTCCCCATTTTGCAAAAGAACAAAACAAAACAAGAAACACAAAATAAAACTCCTCCCAGGGAAGCATAGGTTGTATTCATTTTCCCACTTTGTCTTTTTTTTTTTTCAGGATATTATGGGGCTACAGACATTTTGGTTATAAGTAATGCCTTTGCCTCGCCCAAGCCAGGGCTAGAGGCATGCCCTCCCCCATATAGTGTGCACCACATCCACTAGTTGTGAGTTTACCCATCCCCACCACCCACCTGCCGACGCCCAGTGAATATTACTACCATGTGAGCACCTTAGTGTTGATCAGTTAGTACCACTTTGATGGCGAGTACATGTGGTGCATGTTTTTCCATTCTTGTACTCAGTGAATATTCACATTCCATCCACTTCGAAGGATGGGCTCAAGCTCTATCCAGGATACTATAAGAGGTGCTAGATCTGTCTTTCCCCAGAAGGAAGCCACTGGAAGAAAAGACTCCTAGTTTCTGAATCAAGTAAGTCTGCAAATATCTATTGAGTAACTATGTCCAGGCAGCTCTGGGGGGACTTACAGACAGGTAAGACGTAGCTGCTGCCCTCAAGGAGCTTAGAGACTTGGCTGGGGTGAGAGGGGAAGCCACGGGATACACACATAAATACATTAAGATTTGTGATAAAAGTCAGAACACACAAAATACCATAGCAGAGTGAAAAGCAGGGCGAGATCACATTGAAAAAGGATCCAGAAAGTCTCCATGGGGTTGGGCTTGGAGGGGTGCATTTCCCTGAGCAGAGAGTGTATCAGTGGAAGCCCAGGCACTGTGGCATGGGAGCCCAGAATACAAGGAAAGGAAATCTGGAACCAGATTCTAGAGCAGGGGTTGACCTGTAAAATGCCAAATAGTAAGTATTTTGGACTTTGCAAGCCACGTAGCCGACCCTGCCATCCTAGCACAAAGGCAGCCATAAGCAATACATAAATGAATGGGCATGGCTGTGTTCCAATAAAACTTTATTTATAAAAACAGGCAGTGGGCCAGAACACCCAGCTAAGGAAATGACATAATATGAGAAACCACTGGAGAATGTGAGCAGGAAGATGACATTACAAAGTTGCCAATGCTATGCATTTGGAAAAGTCATCTGGCTACATGGCAATGCTAGAATGGGAGGAAGTGGAATGGACTGCTGACATGACAGCTGGGAGGCTACTGTGGTGGTTTAGGTAAGAGGCCTGAATTAGGATATTGGGAACAGAAATGGGAATGCCAAATGTAGAGGATGTCCCAACTTATTGCACATCAAGAGGAATGGAGAGGGTGGAATTAAAGGTGGCTTCCAATTTGGAGCCAGTGGGGGGACTGGAATTTCAGGAATGAGGGACAGTTTGTGTGCAATACACTGAGGAAGATCTGGGGGATTGAATGTGCCACCGGATGCTCCTTGGGCGGCCAGTGCAGGTCTCTGGGTCTCTTCTGCACAGGGGCGTTGCCACGTGTGCATAGGACATGGGGCTAACACCGGCTCAGCACAGCCCCACAGCTTCCAGGCAGGCCACCCTTGACACTCTCAGCGTCTGGCCAAGCCTGCACTCAGAGCAAGGGAGGACCAAGATGCCTGAGCTGCTAGACATCTCGGAGGACAGCCAAAGCAGATCAAAACCAGCCGGCCAGAAGCAGGTTGAGGCCGTGCCAAGTGACCATGGAAGCTGCGTGTGTGGGCCAGATTGCTTTCTAATCCCACCACTCTCCAGACAAGACAAGACTGTGTCTCTTAAAAAGCATGTATGTGCGGTCAGGGTAAGACTAGCAGAGGTCAGGCGTCGTGGAAATCTGGAGCAAGGAGTCACATTTCAGAATTCATTAACATCGCTGGACTGGGAAGGGAGGGCCTGCAGGGGGACAGAGAGAAAGCTGTGACTCAGTGGAACATTAGGGCACCTTCTAAAGAATGGAACTCGTTGAAATGGAGTGGGTGATTCGGAAAGAAAACGTGCCATTTCCCCAAGAATATCTCATCATTTCTCTCTGAAACTTAATGTAATACCCTCCTGGAAAAATAATATAAAGATTGGGTTTTTTGCCTGTGTCCTACAGCAAACATTCTTCCTGCTGCTATGCACGCTGAGATAATTTAGTTGAAAAGGAGCCGCCTTAGAATTTGCCACATTTATGTTTGACAAAGAGGCAGTTTACTCACTGGTTACACATTTTCTTGCTGAGATGCAAATGTTCAGGTTTGGCAGATATTGAAAATACTATTTTGATATTTTATTCACTTTCATGGGAATCTATTTCAGAAGCAAAGCAATAAGGGAAATAGTCCTGACTTAGAAATATAAATATAATGCTAGCATTTGGGGTTATTTATTTCCCAGGCAATCAATCAGGAAATGTTGGGAAATATATTCAGAGTTATTTTAAACACGACTCCAGTCAAGTGAATAATCTTTCCATTTTCTTTTTATATGTTATATGCTTTTTTTAAAAGATGAAATAGTAAAAGAATTAAAAGGCACTCTTGAACTCAGATCATAAATATGAAGATGACAATCAATTTTTTAAGGAATGAAATGCCTGTAATTACGCTGAAGTAAATGCTGATAGTAAAACCAAATAGTGCTCATTACATTAACAAGCACAATATTCAAAATACAACTGGTGATGCCAGGACTTTCTGGCATCTTCTAATTTTGTCAAGGTAAAAGGTCAACCGGCTAGGATCCAGTCTCTTCCACCAGGTCCCAGATAGTTCCCAAGCACAGTCACACGCCGCATGATGACATTCTGTTCAATGACAGACCACACTTAGGACATTGGTCCCATGAGATTATAATGCCATATCTTTACCTTTTTGTGTTTCTGTGTGTTCAGATGCACCATTGTGTTACAATCGCCCAGAACAGCAACACGCTGGACAGGCCTGAAGCCGGGAGCAAGAGGCTCCACTGAACTGCACAGGGTTAGGCCACAGCGTGTAAGTTTGTGTGCGTGCAACCTGCGATGTCTGCACAGCGACCAAGTCACCTAACAATGCATTTCCTAGAACGCATCGCTGTCGTTAAGTGACGCATGGCTGCGCGCTCCCAGCCGCTTCAGTGGGTAAGTTGCCATTGCGCTCACATGCTGTGCATTCTGCCTGTACTTCTGGATAAGATGGTTAAGAAGCCATTAGGAGAAAAGTTAGACATGGTGCCTTTCTGTTTCCGTCCCTTCAGTGCCATCAAGAAGAACAGATTGGAGCCCGGCTTGCCGGGCTAAGTCAGGCACAAAGCAAGTGGAGAAGGAGAAGAGAAGGAGGAGGGAAGTCAGTCTGGTCTTCTCCAAGTGCTGTCTGATAAGAAGTTCCCCTTCCTGGACTGTCTGAAAAGTTAATTGGCCTTTGGAGAGTCCCATGGAAAGGGCGGTTGGGTCAAGGCAGACTCTGCTTTGATATCGGTTCTCCCCTTTTGGAGACGGCTCTGGTTTCCATGTGGTTGGTTTGGCCCTGCCAAGTCCCATGTTGGAATTTGATCCCCAGTGTTGGAGGCAGGGCCTGGTAGGGGCTGTTTGAGTCCTGGGGGCAGATCCCTCATGCATGGCGTGGAGCCATTCTTGCAGAAGTGAGTGCTCCCTCTTAGTTCCCGAGAGAGAACTAGTTGTTGAAAAAGCCTGCCCCTCTTCCTCTCTGTCTTTTCCTGTCCTGCCATGTGATCTGCATACACCAGCTCCTGCCAACCTGCTTGCCCTTCTGCCTGGAGTGGAAGCGTTATGAGGCCCTCGACAGATGCTGGCGCCATGCTTCCTGCAACTCTACACAACCGTGGGCCAAATAAACTTTTCTTTATGAATTACCCAGCCTCAGGTATTCCTGTATCGCAACACAAATGGACTAAGACAGAGATGCAGGTTGGCTGTGGCCCATGGATTCCTGCCCTTGAAGGGGCATCCTTAGCAAAGGCTTGGAAACCACAGGGCTGCCCTGCACCTATAGCCAGGTGAAGGAGAACTGGGTCTCACAGCCAAGGCAGCTGTTTCCAGGAGACCGAATACTGCTCAGTGAAGTTCAGGGTGCACCGAACACAAACCCAGCTTTGTGTGCTGCTGGCCTTGGTGTCTAAGGGAGCCTGGGATGCTAAGCCTCTGTTTGCATCATCTGAGAGGAGCGAGGCAGCCTCCCTCCTACCACGAGGCCTGATACACAGGCCTTCTCTGCCTGTGACAGGGGAATCACCAAGTGATAGGCCTGGCACATTCTAGGCTGGGTGAAACTGTCTCTATTTCCCCTGAGTGGCCTTTTTTGTGCACTCGCAGATGCCCTCTTCCACAGGGTTTTAAGGACCACAGGACATCCTGCTTTCAACCACCCCTCCCCATCCCTACCCCAGCTGCCTACAAAGCTTAGTGTCAGGCAAAAACTCTGCAGGATTCATTGAAATCCTGGTGGGAAATTATCAATGAGCATCTTCTCCCATCATATTGGCATAGAGTCCTTATATCACATGGCAGAAGGAAAGATTTAGTTTCCTGTTTAAGGACTGCAGGCAGCAAGCTGGCGGGGGAGGGCATATGAAGAACATCTCTCCATGCAGATGGCAACCCAAGTTTGGCCCTGCTAAATCCACACCCTGGCACACAGAGTTGGCAATATTTGGAGACACAAAATAGAAATACGCTGACACTCAGAAAAGAGATTTGTATGCGAAAAGCTAGTTCATCAGTGCTAATTTTGGTAAATTACATGGTTTGGACTTCATGCATGACCTTCCAGAATTAGAAGGGAAATGGAGATAACTCCAAAGTGTCCCTCAACAGAGATGAGGTATCAGTCTCATTGTGGATCACAGACACTTCTAAACAAGCTCGGTATGAATTCCTTCTTCAGCCAGTCCTGCACTGGCCTACTCTCCCTAGCCCTGGTCGGCCCAGCGCTGGTGGCTGTGGCCTGAGAAAGGAAGTGGCCTGCTGCAATGAGAGTTTTCCCTGGTGACATCCACCCAGCCGGCCGCAGTCGGGGTTCGTCCAGGGCCCTGGTGACATCCACCCAGCTGGCCGCAGTCGGGGTTCGCCTGTTCCCTGGTGGCATCCACCCAGCTGGCTCCAGTCGGGGTTCGTCCGGGGCCCTGGTGACATCCACCCAGCTGGCCACAGTTGGGGTTCGTCCGGGGCCCACACATGCAGGATGTCAGAATGTGCCAAGATCAGCAAAGATAAGATCTTGGTGCAGAATTCCTCCATCTCGAGGGGCAAGGAGGCAGGACCCAGGGACAGGTCTGAGGCCAGACCTGTTCTAATATCTTTGGTTAATGAGACCAAACTGCACTTAGGGAGTGGCCTGGTGGAAGAGACAAGCAAAGGTCATGGCTGAAAGATGCTGGATACTTTCGTAAATCAGACTGAAGCGGGTCTATCAGCTGTCCCGGAAGTTCAAGGCATCCTATAGACAAGCTCCAAGTGTTCTGGATTCAGGGACAGTCGCTCCTGCCGGAGAGCTCCACTGTGATCTGCAAGTGACGGTTTTTATCTGTTCGGCCCACACACTCTCAGACATTATCTTTATTTCTTTCTAATTGCTCTTGACGCCAAGTTTAGGGACATAATGAAATTAGAAAAAGCGATTCTGAAGGGAAAGAAGAAAACCAACTTGTGCGTTGGCACTTGATAGACTCCCTGTCCTGACTGAAGCAGAGCTGGGGCTCGGTGCTGCCCGGTCTTCCCGCCACAGCCTTGCAGCTGCGGGGAGGTGCGGGCAGCTCCCACCTGGCACCCACTGGGCTCCTGGGCCCCCCAGAACACACAGGGAAGACTGGATCGAGTGCCCTCAGAAAGGTGGCTCTCCACTCAGCGTCTCAAACTGTCCTTTACTTGTTTGTTTAGCTTCTAGGAACACATGTTCTTCCTGCCTCTGGAAGGAGAGACTTTTGACTGGGCTGGAAAAGTGTGAAATGAATCCTGTTCAATCAGGGAACAGGCATTCCCTAAATGTTACATCTTCCTGAGGTTGTTATTGTAGGATAAAGGCCTCCTCTGGGAGGGGACAGCCGGGGTGGGGCTGCCAGGTCGGACTGCTGACACTTTCCAACCAGCGCTGCTGTCTGAGGGACCTTCCACTGACTTCATCTGCAAGCTCACTGGCTACTTTTCATTTCCACATTCTGTCTTCACAGTGGTGCCCGGACCATGTATTGTGTGTTAGGCTCTACATGAGCATTGAAAAAAAACCAAAAAAACCCCACTTTGCCGTTAGTTAGTGCTGTGCTGTACAAAACAAGGACTGAGAAAGTTGGAGGAGATGAAGATTATGCCTTAACTTCCGCAACAGATGTTTTTGCATTCATTTTCCCCCAGGAGGACAGTAAATGCAAATTGTTCACTTGATCACTCTCATCCCTTTTGGATGGTCCCTGCGCTCTTGCTGTGAAATGTGCACAGCTCCTCAACCAAGTTGTACGGGACTGTTCGGAAGGGGGAAGACCTAGTTTGCATACTTCAGATTAGAGGAACGCAGTAAGGTATGCGGGAATCAGAGGCTCCAACCACCCGAGTTAATGACCTACTCAGGCCCTTAGGGAGGGAGTTGCGTGAGGCTTAGCCGTTCTGACACCTGAAAGGCGGAAGGAGATCTAATGGCACTTATAAAAAATGTATAAATCATTACAAAACGTTTTGAAATTTTAAGTTGAGCATCTTTCTTATGCAGGAGTTCTAGGGCTCAAAACATAAAAGCCTCCACCTCCACACGGCCCGCCCTGACCCACCGCTGGGTTTGGGAGGGAGTGGTCCTAATTAAGGCTTCCTTTTCTGGCAGCACTGAGCTCCTTCTGCAGAGCCTTTGCTGGGCTCACTTTCTCAGCAAGCTCAGCCGCCCAGGAACGCCTAGGAAAGCAGAAAACGCAACCTATGGCGTTCCCAGAGGAAACCGGACCACCCGGAACCTTTCTAAAACCAGTGATAACTGACCAAATTACCAGTCAGGAAAATGGTCTTTGTGAGTGAGCGTTTCTGAGGTCTTGGAACATTTTCACTTGCCTGAGAGAACATTTGGACTTGAATTTTTGGTTTTGCATCTGGCCTGGAACAAAACCATGTGGTCTAACTTTTCTGCTCCGGAGGACAGAGCAGGGCAGTGTGGCTGTCCGGAGAGCGAGGCGCGGCCTGGCCTCGCTGCTCCCATGCTGCTTCGGGCTCCCCAGTGGCTCCTGCTCCTCGCGGCCACATCACAAACGCGTGCCCCCCGGTTTGGCCTGTTGAGGTTGGAATAGCAGACGTTTCGTGACAAGGATTTTCAATTTAGCTAGTAAAGTTTCATTGTTTTTCTCAAGTGGATAAAAAGTCCTGACTTCCTCTGTTGCTAATTAAAGACAGATGGGCAGAGGCCAGTCACTCCGTCCTCCACCCCCGCGTGACAGCCGCGGCGCATGGCATCTCGGCTCGCCTCTCACCAGCGTGCGGGCGGTTCCAGACGGGCCGCTCCGCTCTCTGCAGCCGAGAGGAATGGCACCTCGCTGGTGGGTAATAAAAATGCCTCAGGAGCAAAGCGCTGCCTTGTCAAAATGCCTGTCCGTCAGCACCATAAGCAAACTTACTCCATAACATTTCAGGTCTCTAGAACTAAATCGAGTAACAACAAGAAGCCTCTTTGAAATAAAAAGAAAAAAGATCCAGTAATAGCTTGATCCAAATAGTGAGTTAACCACTCTGTGGGAGTGGGGTTCTTCCTTCCTGGGAGACTTTAACTCTGCGTACGAGCACAGAAGTGCCAGGAGAGGGTACACAAACTAGCAACGTGTGTCTACGCTCCCCAAAGGCAAACTAGCAGTTTGTTATTTCCCCAAAATATGCATCAAAAGAAGACATAGGTTTTGTTATGATTAATAATTATTATTAATTATTAATAGTTATGATTAATGCCAGATCAAACTTTCTAAATGAGTCAAGGTCTTAACGTATACAAGGTGCTTTCGGAGTGTGGTTGTGCCTGAGAACAACGGTGGGTGGAGTGGCATGTGTGGGCCTTACCCAGTGCCAGGCAGGTGGGGTACGTGACTACGTTTCTCCATTTTAGAGAAGAAACTGAGTTTCAAAGAGATCAAACAATTTGCCCAAAGGTGCACTGCTCGTAGATGACGGAACTATCACAGACTGTGAACTTGGGCAGCGTGATCTCACGCTAGGCCTGACCACCTCCATCCTGCTCCCAGCTCCCACGCTGGTCTGAGGGAGGGGACCTGCCCAGGTCAGAGTCCCATTTCACTGGCCATTCTTGACCTGAAATCCAGTTGTCACTCAGGAAACACTAATTCCCTCTCCCTTTTCTGCGAATCTTATGGCCATGAAAACTTACTTTGAAGAAAGACTCTTCTCAGGGTCAGAAAAGAGTAAGAAAACGACCTATATGAGAAGCTCTTTCACTCGCAGTGGCAGGAGGATGTAAAAGGATTGACTATGTCAATATTTCTACTCAGTTTCCTTGTTTGTTTGTTTATTGAGACAGAGTCTTGTTCTGCCACCCTGGGTAGAGTGCAGTGTTATCATCACAGCTCACAGCAACCTCCAACTCCTGGGCTCAAGTGATCCTCCTGCCTCAGCCTCCCGAGTAGCTGGGGCTACAGGTGCACACCATGACACCTGGCTAATTTTTCTATTTTTAGTAGAGATGGGGTCTTGCTCTTGCTCAGGCTGGTCTTAAACTCCTGACCTCAAGCAATCCTCCTGCTTCAGCCTCCCAGAGAGCTAGGGTTACAGGCTTAAGCCACAGTCCCCAGTGTTGGCGGTAGCTGCATTGAGTATTTTGGTAAAGATCCTTGTCAGACTCTAAAACACTAGTCCCCTCTGGGTGACTCACTGGAAATGTGCTCAAAGCTTCTCACGTTTGCTCCATGAGGAGCAGAGTTCATCCATCTGTTAATGGAAGTTCCTGCAGCTGTTTGCTCCCTGGGGATCCAGCGGTGACTGTGTTGTTACATCTTCCTGGGAGCAGCTTTTTATTTTATTTTATTTTTACTTTTTCTGGAAAGAGATCAGAAGCAAAGAGGAAGTGTCTTTTCTGTCCTAGAACGCACTGTATCAGGATCTAAACCTGTGATAATCCCAACCTCTTGGACCCAAGTCCCTTAAAACAAAACTGTCCCAGCCTCCACTGGACCCTTGGAACGGATGGAAGGGCAGAAGGATGAGATGTTGGCACAGAAGGGTCAGAAAACGGTCGCAGATCCTGGCTCAGCCAGGTTACTGGGCAGTCACCGCTGATAAGTCATTGCTCTGGGTTTTGTATGATCACTCATGAACATCACCTGGGCTCATGTGGCTTTGTCAGGGTAAAGATTGTGCTTTTTGCTGTCTTACAGGTAGCGGCTGTACATACTCAGGAGACCCTGGAAACCGTGAGCCCAGAGTGGCTGGGCGCCCCAGGTGGGAACTATTCTAAACCTGGGTTCCACCAAAGGAGATTAAAATAAAAGGGTGTGTGTGTGTGTGTGTGTGTGACCGGTCAGCACTGCTCAGAAGGCCCTTCGGAGGGTCTGTACTCTGAGGCTCTGGCCCGCAGACAGCGAGGCCCTGCACACCACATCCTGCCTCTGCACTTCCTCCCTCCTTTCCCAGCCCAAGAAGCCGAGATGGGAAGGTTCTCACGCCCCTGTGGCTTGGCTGGGAAGGAGCCTGAACTCAGTACAGCTGGCTTTCTCCAGGCTGGGTAAGAACGTTTATCCCTGGGGCTGTGCTTCTTTGCTTCCCTAATTTTAGACTTGTGCTACAGACCTTTCTGAGGGCTCAGGTGTAAGTCTCCGTGCGCAGCTAGTTGGGGCCAGGGTTGAGGCCCATAGCCGGCTGGGATGGCCGCACACCTGAGCAGTGGCCACATGTGGTTTGCTTGAAACTCAGAAGGAAGAGAAATAAACAGCCTGTGACAACCCCTTCTCCACCCCCCAAGAACAAACGTCTCAGTTTTCCCTTCTGCCTTAGCAGTAAGCCATGAAGGGTGGCTGAGGACATGTGATCTGAGAATCTGGGCACATGGAAGAACAGCATGACAAGAATGTCACACTCAGTAACTAGAACCTGCAAAGGCTGATCACAGAGCACTCAGGCCATGCCTTGGCAGAGATCTGCCTCTCTGGCCTGTCCTCCCACTCAGAAGTCCCCAAGATGTGGCCACACCCTCCCCAAGCACCCTGACCTCCCTGCTCACTCCACTCCAGGGCTTTGCACCTGTCACTTACCTCCTCTGTGTCCTTCAAGACCTAGATTAAATGCCGCTATAGCTTTTATCACCTCGAAACGACTGATGCATGGCTGTCATCCTCACTAGACTGGGGAAAGATGAGGAGCAGCGACCATGCCTCGTGCATCTTCATACTGCAGGTGTGCAGAGTGTGTGTGAGGTGGGTCGGGGACATGACAGGGGTGTGTGAGAGACGATGAGGCTGGAGGTGCGGTTTGGGGCCAACTCATAAAGTGACACAGGTCGTCCCTCCTAACAAGTGTCCCGTGAAAACTGAATGAAGATGACGTGCAACGGAAAGGTGTTATCATTTAGGGTCGAGAAGCAGTACATAGCTACGACAGTAAAAAGCAAGTGTGTTAGTTTCAGTAAGACATTATGAATTGACTCCATTTATCAATTCAAGAGACTCCAATATCTAAACCTGTGTTGGTTGGGTGTATGTGTGAAATTAAAACATGATTGTAAAATAGTGGAAGTATCTTTATGCCACCAATATTGACCATATTCAAGCAGAATATCATTTCTGAAGCAATCAGACTTGATGAGAGAAATTTTTTAAAAGAACCAGAATCCACAAGCTGCCAATAGCCTTAGCATGAGGCAAAACCACCACCAGTCACTCAGAAATGGTACTCAGAAACGGTACTTGGTGATGTTCCTGGGGATGTTTGTATGCCTCGCTGGAGCACTCGCGCTCACTCCTGGACAGGGCTGGCGGGACGGATGTGGCCGCAGCTGCAGGAGAGGACGCAGCAGGCAGGGTCGTGGCCTTTAACCACTTGGGTGCGGCGCTCACCGGCCGCGGACCTCGGCCACAGCGGCGCTCGCAGTCCGCACGGCAGCGTGTGCTGCGCATCGACGACGCGTCCGTTCTGCTCTCGTGTGAGGAGGAAAGCTTTACAGCACTGAAAGCTTGTTTACTGTACAGGCAGCTTTAGGAAAATAACTATAATAACTCCTACTAGGACTTGTTAAAAGGTCACAGATTCGTAGTCACTTATTAGCTGAACGTGCACACTGCAGCTGCAGAGATGAAAGCAAAAGCTTTTGGCTGTCGGCTAAAGTTGATGCTCGCGTTCGTATGTGGCTGTCGGCTGTAGTCACGCCGGGCTGTGCACGTTCGTCTGTGGCTGTCGGCTGTAGTTGACGCCGGGCCGTGCGCGTTCGTCTGTGGCTGTCGGCTGTAGTCACGCCGGGCTGTGCGCGTTCGTCTGTGGCTGTCGGCTGTAGTCACGCTGGGCCGTGCGCGTTCGTCTGTGGCTGTCGGCTGTAGTCACGCCGGGCCGTGCGCGTTCGTCTGTGGCTGTCGGCTATAGTCACGCCGGGCTGTGCGCGTTCGTCTGTGGCTGTCGGCTGTAGTCGACGCCGGGCTGTGCGCGTTCGTCTGTGACTGTCGGCTGTAGTCACGCTGGGCTGTGCGCGTTCGTCTGTGGCTGCCGGCTGTAGTCACGCCGGGCCGTGCGCGTTCGTCTGTGGCTGTTGGCTGTAGTCACGCCGGGCCGTGCGCGTTCGTCTGTGGCTGCCGGCTGTAGTCACGCCGGGCCGTGCGAGTTCGTCTGTGGCTGTCGGCTGTAGTCACGCCGGGCCGTGCGCGTTCGTCTGCGGCTGCCGGCTGTAGTCACGCCGGGCCGTGCGCGTTCGTCTGTGGCTGTCGGCTGTAGTCACGCCGGGCCGTGCGCGTTCGTCTGTGGCTGCCGGCTGTAGTCACGCCGGGCCGTGCGCGTTCGTCTGTGGCTGCCGGCTGTAGTCACGCCGGGCCGTGCGCGTTCGTCTGTGGC
>CAUYPO010053925.1:0-11488 GCA_963574435.1 Cheirogaleus major | reverse complement strand
TAATACAGACAAGTAAAATAACTGCAAATATTAGTGATTCACTTATAGCCCTCAATAATAAAAGGCTGTCCTACATTTGTTTGGCTTTTTAGATGACAAATTAGTCATATTAATTACCAGGTAATAAGAATAGTTCTTGGCCAGGAGTGGTGGCTCACGCCTGTAATCCTAGCACTCTGGGAGGCCGAGGTGGGCGGATCGTTTGAGCTCAGGAGTTCGAAACCAGTCTGAGCAAGAGAGAGACCCCATCTCTACTAAAAAATAGAAAGAAATTAATTGGCCAACTAAAAATATATAGAAAAAAAAATTAGCCAGGCACGGTGGTGCGTGCCTGTAGTCCCAGCTACTTAGGAGGCTGAGGCAGAAGGATTGCTTGAGCCCAGGAGTTTGAGGTTGCTGTGAACTAGGCTGACACCAAGGCATTCTAACCTGGGCAACAGAGTGAGACTCTGTCTAAATAATAAAAAAAAAAAGCCTATCTCCAAACAATGAGATTGTAATATCATATTTTTATTGTATCTTTTCTATGTTTAGATATGTTTAGATACACAAATATCTTTTTTTTTTTTTGAGACACAGTCTCTCTCTGTCACCCAGGCTTGAAGTCCTGGCCTCAAGCAATCCTCCTGCCTCAACCTCCCAGAGTGCTAGGATTATAGGTATTAGCCAGTTCACCTGGCCATGATGCACAAATACTTACCATTGTGTTACACCTGCCTACAATATTCAGTACAGTAACATGTTGTACAGGTTTGTGCCTCAGGAGCAATAGGTTACCTATAGCCTAGTCTCAGAACATATTCCCATCATTAAGCAACACATGACTATATATGTGTGGCTTTTTTTTTACCCCAGTTGGTTGCAATTATTTAGTTTTGCTTCCAGTGTTTTGAGGTACCTGAATCAATACATTTCAGCCTACCACCAACAAATGCTCCCTAAGTATCTATGTATTAATAGTAGACTCTATTTGCCTGTGCATTTAATATTAGGCCACACACTGGAAAATGTTCTTGATAAATGCTTATAATATGCTAAACAAAAGAAAAAAATTATATACAAAGTTGCATATACAGTAGTCTCTCAACTTTGCAGAATACGTACAGAACAATACACCAAAACATTAAATGTGGTTTCTGTAAGTAGTAGAAATATAGGTTATTTTAAAATTATTTCATATGTTTTTGGTTTTCCCTAAATTTAGATTTAACCTTTTCTTAGAATACTATAATAGGGACATTTTATGTACTACTGCTGTAACAAATTATATTCAAACAGATTTTTAAACTGTTTTGAAAATGGGTAAGAGAAGGGGAAGTGGGAGATACAAGGAGCAATAATAGCTTTCTTTTCTTTGCTAAACTACTAAGACTTCCTGTCTTGGTTTTCTGAAATAACTTACTTTTTTTTTTCCACTGAGTTCTATATCTGTCCAAGTCTTTAACTAGTATATTACATGTTTTCGAATCCTGTAGGAATAATAATCTATAGAGAGCCTGGTGTTACACATTAGGAATATCAAGAATACTATTAATAGTTATGAGCTAGGTGTGGTGGCACGTGCCTGTAGTCCTAGCTTGAGCTCATGTGTCTGGGGTTGCAGTTGAGCTAAGATCACACCACTACACTCTAGCCTGAGTGACAGAGTAAGACTTTGTCTCAAAAAAAAAAAAAAAGAAAAAATGAAAACAAAATACTATAGAAGACATTCATCAAATGGTCACATTACAGATATTAAGACATGCTAGGACAAGCACTGGCTTTAGATTGTCAATCACTCACTTGTGTATCTTTTTATAATTATCTAACAAACAAATGTCTAATATTTCAAACGATGTTTTAATCTTGAGAATAAGCCACAGCAATTTATGAAGATATACCTTTAGATTAAACTATAGAAATCGGTAAAGAGATGAAGTGGTCATGGTGTACTATAAGGCAGTGTGCCTCAATTTTTAATGTGCATACATCTCACACCCCGTGATCTTGCTAAAGCACAGACTCTTGTTCAGTAGGTCTGAGGTAGGGCCTGAGGTTCCACATTCTTCACAAGCTCCCAGGTGATGCCACTGCTGCAGGTCACAAACCACATTCATAGTAACAAGGATCTAAGGGACATCACTTCCTAGAGCTGGGCAGGACCCTCACTAAATAGTATCTTAATTAGGTACCAGGATCAGACCATTTACTCTGAAGGAGCAGAGACTTGCTTTTGCCAATCCTCTGAGAGGCACTGAATCACGCAACTAAAAGGCATATGAAAGCCCATATATTCATTTTATAGAGTGAACTATAACTGCACACAAACTAAAATACTGGCATTTCCTACCATTGGCTCCTCCAGTACCTCAAGCTAGTCCTCCTTTGATAATGTACAAAGATGGAGTTTTTAGACCAACAAAGCTTAAGCACCAGGTCCTGGACTGTGGCAATGTCATCAAGGTAGTGCCACCCTGTGATGCCTGAATAGCCAGCAGACATCACTACATGACATCTTGATCAGTTATCTGTACTTATAATAAGCAAAAAAGACAATAATGAAAAACACAACAAGCAAAATCTAAAAATAAATATACAAGAACTTAGGGTTTTCTTACTTGTTTTGTTTTCAGGGGTACTAATCTAATAATCAGCCACCCAATTCCTTAAAAAACACAATATGCTAAAACTCACACAAGAAGAAAAAGGAAGAAATAAATTCATGAAGGCAGCGGTCTATCTCCTTGACCACTGTATCTAGGCCTAGAAGTACCTCAGACCTACAACAGGCACTCAATAAATATTTATTGAGTGAATGAACAAACAAATATTTAAGGAGAGTGGGAGTTAATTTCTTTGGAATTTACATCTTAGTACCTTGGATTCCATAGAGCTAGAAGAGAACTGTTCTTAATGATTTCAACATCAGCTAGGCCAGGTTGGCTGTAAACATTATCTGATTTCCTAAAGACAACAAATAGTTCTTTAGCTTTTAACTTACTCAAACAGTAAGAGTTACAGACAACCCTTGCATTCCTACATAGAACTTCCTTTTCTCTGAAAACAGAGGGTAGGGCCCAAACTTAACCACAAGAGGAGAAACTGCTACATGTTGGCAGTTGTTTTTGACAGAATAACTTAAAGAGATTTTTATTCTTCTTCCTTCTAGACTTTCATACACATGATTTCTTAACATGAGACAAATTTCATGAAAGATTTTAAAGGGTAAGAAACAAAAGCAAAGATAAAAAAGTACGCCAAGAATTCCTGAAAAGGTTAGACAAAAAGATGCCATGTGATCCAGCAATTCCTAGGTATATTCCAAAAGAATGGAAAACATCCACACAAAAAGCTGTACACAAATGTTTATAGCAGCATTACTCATAATAGTCAAAAAGGTGAAATAACCCAATGTTCAGTAATTGATGAATGGATAAATAAAATGTGGTATATCCATAGAACAATTATAATTCAGCCATAAAAAGGATTGAAGTACTGATACATGCTATTACATGGATGACCCCCGAAAACATTATGCTAAGTCAAAGAAGTTAGTCACACGGGCTACATATCAATGAGTCAATTTATATGAAATGTCTAGAATAAGCAAATTCATTGACAGAAAGTATTAATAGTTTAGTGGTTGCCAGGAGCTAGAGGAGTTGACAGCTATAGAGTATGGGATTTCTTTCTTTTTTTGCAAGCTTATTGATGAAGGACAAGATAGGTTTACAGAGCAAGAGCAAGATATAGGTTTACAGAGTAAGTGCAAGATACGTTCGCCACAAAACTGCGAATGGGCCTCTTGTCATAACAAAAAGGCCTCAGATTTCTTTTTAGGGTGATGAGAATGTTCTTGAATTAGACATTGATGATGGTTGAAGAACTTTGTGAATATACTAAAAACCACTGAATTGTAAACTTTAAGGCAAAAATTTTATGGTATGTGAATTATATCTCAATAAAAAAGCATATGCCAGGCCAGGCGCGGTGGCTCACGCCTGTAATCCTAGCTCTCTGGGAGGCCGAGGCGGGCGGATCGCTCAAGGTCAGGTGTTCGAAACCAGCCTGAGCAAGAGCGAGACCCCGTCTCTACTAAATAGAAAGAAATTAATTGGCCAACTAAAAATATATAGAAAAAATGAACCGGGGATGGTGGTGCATGCCTGTAGTCCCAGCTACTCGGGAGGCTGAGGCAGAAGGATTGCTTGAGCCCAGGAGTTGAGGTTGCTGTGAGCTAGGCTGACGCCACGGCACTCTAGCCCAAGCAACGCAGTGAGACTCTGTCTCAAAAAAAAAAAAAAAAAAGCATATGCCAAAAGGAAATAAAATCAGCAAGTAAAAAATATAAACAAAAGGTAGCACCCCTTTCTCTCTGCTCTTCCCATCCTTCCCCCATGCAAAATCTTTGACTAACAGGTCATACATTTTATGTAGTTATTCTGAAAATGACTGGAACCCTAACCACCAAACAAAAGCAGCAGCTTATTTTGATAATATTTTTGTAACACAGACTTCCTTAAAATGCAAGTTGACAGAGGACATATTCCACAAACCTAAACATGCACAATTCACTAGAATTAGCTTTCAGGAGAGACACTGTTGTAACTGGCATTGCCACAAAACTCATTACAGTTCACAAAAGAGAACTACACTATTACTCAGTCTAGTTAGAAGGCAGTGTCACTGGGAACCTAATTGTGATGGATGTTCTTTTGGTGTTTTCTGTCTCAAGTCTGAGACAATGGGCCTCAAAAACAAAACAAAACCCCATACTAAACCACACTAAATTATAGGAAAGTATGTACGGTATTTAAATTATCGGATATAAAATTTAAAAGAATATAGGCTTGGAAATCGAACACTAAATCATCTAGGATGGGATCACACTAAATTCTTTTCATTGTATCCAATATTACATGAGAAATTAATAACTATTCCCAGGTACTAACCTCATTCATTTCGTGTCAACTCTACTGCTTAACTGCTGGTGCAGAGTTAAACAACAGTCATGCTCATACATAATATATCTTAACTAGCTGAAACGTTAGTGATATAATAAGAGGTATTTTAATCTCTTTCTTTTTAAACAATGTTCTAGATTTACGACCTCTATTTCAAAAGAGGAGAAGGAATAATGCAGATATTTTCAAAGGGAAATTGAGATGAGTGCATTGAAAGGCCTTGAAAAGTATTCACCAAATCAAGACAGTCATATCTAAATTTTGCTCCCAGTTTGGGTACTAAAATACAAATGATGCCTGCCTTACACCAGCTCTACAAGGATTTTAAAATATATAAAACCCAGTGCATGCTGAGGACCCTTAATGATGAGAATATCCAAAGACACTGTTATCACAGCACACTATTCTACTGATTCCATGCAGTACGGGAGTTCCTAGGATGACGATATAGATTAATATCTAATGTGATCTAGAGAAATTCAGATGGAGTCCTACCCACTCAAAAAGCATTTATTAAGCACTTATGTTAATAGCCTGAGGATTATCTGTCCTATCACACACTGGCAGCGGATTATATCTTTTTCTGTATATGTTTGAGGGTGTAGGGAAACCATGTGGCTTTCCCATATCTTTGATAACTCTTTCCCCATGGAACAGATAACTGCAGCACTTGAAAGTTTATTTAGCTTCTCCTTTCAGTCCTCCTCTCTTTAAATCTGTTTTTCCCTTTCCCAACGCCTTTGTAGTCCCTCTCTCAAGCATTTTATTTTCCTCCTCCTGCCCTTCCAGCATAGCTTCACCTTCACCTTAAATTCTAATCTAAACCATCTAGAACAGGTTTACTCTAAATTATTTTTTAAAATGCATTCAAGATCATATGAGATCTTATTCAGGCCTAAATCCCATTCATTTAGTGTTAACCCTACTGCTTCTCAATCCCTATCTCTCCACTCTCTCTCCTTAGCTCTCCCCTTCCAATGTCCTTTTCGTCTCCACCTTTTGCTCTCCCCAGGTCACTGCCCCCACCTCTTCCTCAGGCTCTCTAAAATCAATCTCTATCCACCGCAGATTTTCTCAAATAATCTCCACTTCCCCTAACTCAGCACTACCTTCTGTAACCCCCTCGGATTTTGCTCTGGTCCTTCATTCTCCCCAACTTGAGACACCACCCCATTCCCATCACTGCCCCACAAAGTTGAGGGAACGCTCCTCACACTCTCCCTCGCTCCGTCAAACTCGTCTTCCCCTTGGTCTCCCCAGCTCCCACGTCCCCCATTCCCACACCTCACTAGGTGTCCTTTCACCTTCAGAGCCTCTTCCCTTCTCCCTTCAGAGCTTTCATACACTCCCACCCCTCGGAGCCCTCACAGCCCTCGCCCACCGCCCGGCACCCCGCGCCCTTCCCCCGGCCCACAGCACCCTTCCGGGCGCGGCCCTCCGACCTGCCTCCGCGCCTCCTGCAACCCTTGCAGCCGATGGCCCAGCTCCCTCCGGTAGCTCTGCGCCGCCTCCACGTTCTCGCGGGCCTCCTGCAGCAGCAGCTCGGGCTCCACTTCCATCGCCCCCTTCATCCGGCCGCGCGGCCGGCGGCTGCGGGCGCGGGTTCCCAACTGTGCCCGGCGCCGCCGAGCGGCCCGGCGCTGCCTCGCGCAGGCGGAAGCTCCGCCCCACCCCGCCCCGCTACGCCCCGCCCCGCGGCGGCCTTGATTGACGGCTGCGCGGGCAGCGCCCCGTGCGTGGCGTCCGCGTCCTAGCGCCGCCCTTCCGGCCACTCACCTTACCCCTGCCCTGCTAACCAACAGCTGGGCCCTGGGCAGTTCCCCAGGAAACGCGCGAAGGTTTGGCGGGATTAATAAAACGCTAAGCGCTTCGTACATTGTATCTCATTCTTGCCTCACTTTCAGCCCTACTTGTATCTCCATTGCTCACAGGAGGAAACTGCAGGACAGAGTGAGGAAAACCGTCCCAAGCTGCAGGATTTGAACCCAGATCTGACGCCAGAGCTCTGCCCCTTAAATCGTCCTTGTGTTACCTCCCTCGTAAATGAGCCTCCCAGCAGCGGCAGGCCTTTTGGGAGGCTCCGAAGACCCAAGTGCCGCCACCCAGAAGCTCATAGTCTAGTGAGGGGGCCAAGAGAGGCCTAAGTGATGACCAGAGCTACAACAATCGTGGCAGAAGTTCAAGACGGGTGTTGGCAATATTTTTCTGTAACGACCAGGTAGGAAATAATTTGGGGCTTGGCAGGCCATAAGGTCCGTGTTGCAACGTAATGAGTAAGTGGGTGTGACCGTGTGCAATAAAATCTTATGGACATTTATTTTCATATGTCACAAAGTAGTCATTGCATTTTTCCCCAACGATTTAAACAGGTAAAATAAAAAGGTAAAATTGATTCGTTGACAAGCCCTACAAAACCAGGTTGTTGGTCGGATGGATTTGTCCCCTAGGCCATGGCTTGGTGACCCATAGCCTAGGATGTTACATCACTGACTGCAATTTGCTCTGGGTTACACAATGAGTCCATACTAGAGGCTAGATCCCAGTTTTCCTGGGCCAGACTAAGTCTCCTTCTATCACATTGTTTTGTGCTAAGAAAATGACACTTGGAACTGGAGGAAATTAGAAAAGGGAAACCATTCTGGAGAGAAAATGGGAAATTAGCTTTACCCTGAAGCCTAGGTACTGTACTCAATAAGTATCTGTTGAATGAATACAGGTTTTTTTTTAAAAAATGTCTAAGTTTCTACACAAAGCATTGAAAGTATTATTAACTAAATAAAAGTGGAGAAAGGAAGCACCCCAGGTAGGACAACCTAAGTGGGAAAGAGTGTTAGGACTAGGAGACAGGAGTATAAATGGATTGTTTGATAAAAAAGGGGTAAACCAATTTGACTGGAAAGGTAGGACTGACTACTATTAATATATTGGGAGACGAAGGTGAGAGAAAGGTAGGAGCCACGGAATTCAGGTTAAGAAGTTTTGACTTTAATGAGTATACACTAAAGGCTTTTGCATGTGCAGTGTCATTTGCAAAACAATGTTTTAGGAAGATAAATGTTAGGTGGGACTTGGGTCCGTGTTAAGATGAGGTATGGTTTGGCTGACAGTAAATTCTCAATCAATATTTGTTCAGTGAACTGAATATACATAACTGAATATACATAAAATAGATGGAGAGTGGGGTAAATAAGAAAAAAACATGTGGGATTAGTCAAGGTATAATAGGATAGAGGTTTGATTAGGATGGTGGCCTTTAATAGGTTTGACAGGAATAGCGGGGTTCAGGGGAATAAGAGCACTTAGGCACAGACTGAATGAGTAAAAACAGGATTCATTAAATGTTTTTGAACACAGTATGTTCTGTGTGTTCACTAAAGCTAATTGAACAGCATGGGACCTCACCCCTGAGGGCTTTACCACATGAAATTAAAAGGAAAAAAAATTAATGGGGCCCTTTCCCCATGTCTGCCCAGGATGTGGAGGGAAAGGGCCCTAAAAAAGAAATTCAAATGAAAATATCCATAAAACTAACACACTAATGTTAGCCTCATTCAACTTTATTTTTTCTTAGTCTACTAACTGATGGGAGGCAGGAAATGTACACCTAATATATCCACACTATACCAAAAAACAAAACAAAGAAAAGTGAAGGAAATCTTATAAAACTACTCACACACCTAAGGCTTAAAATGTTTGGACGCATCGTTTTTAATGTTAGAGCACAAGTTGCTAAAGAGTCAACAATCTTGTCCATTGTAGAGAGGAAGATGATCTGGAGGTGGCAATGATAGATGCCAGCTAGCCATCAGACAGGGTTTTACAGAGTTATAATCTCCACGGCAGCACGTTGGTCTAGAACTGACTTTTCAAGTGTTCCCAGATGTAAGCAGATTCAGGAGTACAGAGACTCATACTATCTTTTCCTTTTTTTTTCCTTTTTTGTTATTTGTCATCTTTTAAAATTTGTTTTGTCTTTTAAACTTTTTTCATTATTGTTTGTTTCAAGATATTACCTTGCTGCAGAGACTCATGCTAATAAAACTCATAAGAAACAAAGCAACTTGCCAATTTATTTATTTACAATGAGAATATAATTGTTGGCTGGATGCAGTGGCTCACTTCTATAATCTCAGTACTTTGGGAGGCTGAGGCTGGAGTATTGCTTGAGGCCAGAAGTTTAAGACAAGCCTGGGCAACATAGTGAAACCCCGTCTCTACAAAAAAATTTAAAAATTAGCAGGGCGTGGTGGTGCCTGTAGTCCTAGCTACTCAGAAGGCTGAGGCAAGAGGATCACTTGAAGCCAGGAGTTCAAGGCTGCAGTGAGTATCACTGCATTCCAGGCTGGGTGACAGAGTGTGACTTTGTCTCAAAAATAAATAAAGAATATAATTGTTGAAATAAAAATCATAACAGCCGGAAAATCAAGTTGTAAACAGAGTTGCTTGGAAAACATGGATTCAGTTTAGAATACTTTGGTCATATGGTCAGCAAAGTCTTCCCCTCTCCTCTCTCCAGCCTCTTCTCAGAAAGTTCCTAATTGTACTGGGCACATGCTGACAATATTTTTGCTCTCTGACTCCCCTTTTTGCACACTTAATACTATTAACATATTCTTTAGAATCAACTGGCTACAACTAAGTAAATCTTAGGACCTAGGTTTTGACAACTCATACAAAGAAATACCATCTAACAACCAAAAATAATCAAGAAATAACTAATCTTGGCTTATGTCTCTTAAAAATTTTTATGACTGCTATGTATTTTTTTAATTTTGAAAATTCAAATTTTCAAAATCTTTTAACTTACAGAAAAGTTGCAAGTACAGTGCAAAAATATTTTTTCCTAAATAAACCATTTGAGATAAGTGCCAGCATCCTACAGATAACATTTTCCTACAAAGTCAAGGTGCAACCATCAAAAATAGGAATTTAGCAATGATACTTTATTACCATCTAATCCTCAGACCCTATTCAAGTTTAATCATTTGTCCCAATGATGTGCCTTATAGCAGTGGGTCCAGTTCAGAATCACATGTTGCATTGAATTGTCATCACCTGATAGTCTCCAATTCATAAGTCTTAGAAACTCTTCTTAATATCCTCTTCTAGCCTGGCATGGTGGTGTGTGCCTGGAGGCTGAGGCAGGAGGAGTTTGAGGTAACAGGTCTCAAAAACAAAACAAAAAGCCCCAAAAAACACAACAAAAAAACCCCTATTCTCCACTTTCATTCTCTTAATCTTTTTTGAAACATAGTCTTGCTCTATTGCTCTAGGTAGAGTGCCATGGCATCATCTTAGCTCACTGAAACTTCAAACCCCTGGGCTCAAGGGATCTTCCTACTTCAGTCTTGGCATAGCTGGGGCTACAGGTGCCACCACCACACCGGGCTAATTTTTTCTATTTTTTGTGGAGATAGGGTCTTGCTTTCACTCAGGCTGGTCTTGAACGCCTGACCTCAAGTGATCCTCCCACCTTGGCCTCCCAGAGTGCTAGGATGATAGGTGTGAGCCACTGCACACAGCCCATTTTGTAGAATTTGACATAAATGGAATCATGTAGTATGTATTCTTTTTTCATCTGGCTCCTTTCACCCAGCATAAGGATATTTTGGTTCATCCATGTTGTTGCATGTATTAATATTATAGTTCATTCCTTTTTATTGCTGAGTAGTATTCCACTGTATGGGTATACTATTATAAAATCTGCTTATTTATTTACCTGTTGATAAGGTAGGAGGAGAGGAAGTGTTGAGGGTGGTGTCATAAGAGAGTTAAATTCTAAAAACCAGCACAATGGGACATTAATGAATATCTTTTTAAATTGTTAAATCAAGGAATATCTGTACAAGCATATTATTAGTACAGTTTTTTTGTTTCTTTTTTGTTGTTGTTGTTTTGGGTTTTTTTAGAGACAGGGTCTGGCTCTGTTGCTCACTGCTCACAGCTCACTGCAGCCTCCAACTCCTGGGCTCAGGGGATTTTCCCACCTCAGCTTCCCACCTGAGTACCACCATGCCTGGCTAATTTTTTTGATTTTTAGAGATTGGGTCTTGCTATTTTGCCCAGGTTGGTCTCAAACTTCTGACTTCAAGAGATCCTCCCACCTTGACCTCCCAAAGTGCTGGGATTCTGGGCATGAACCACTGCATCTCCCACATATTATAGTACTTAAAAATAAGGACACATTTATAATGCTAGAAGAGTTTTGAAAGTAGCTGCCACTGGGATATAGACGTGGGGTATAAAACAGAAATCAACTGTTCTTTTATTTATTTATTTTTTTTTGAGACAGAGTCTCACTCTGTTGCCTGGGCTAGAGTGCTGTGGCATCAGCCTACCTCACAGCAACTCAAACTCCTGGGCTCAAGGGATCCTCCTGCCTCAGCCTCCTGAGTAGCTGGGACTACAGGCATGTGCCACCATGCCCGGCTAATTTTTTCTATATATTTTTAGTTGGCCAATTAATTTCTTTCTACTTTGAGTAGAGACGGGGTCTAGCTCTTGCTCAGTCTGGTTTCGAACTCCTGACCTTGAGTGATCCTCCC
>CAUYPO010053918.1:0-66995 GCA_963574435.1 Cheirogaleus major | reverse complement strand
GAGTAGCTGGGACTACAGGCATGCGCCACCATGCCCAGCTAATTTTTTCTATATATTTTTAGTTGTCCAATTAATTTCTTTCTATTTTTAGTAGAGATGGGTCTCCCTCTTGCTCGGGCTGGTCTCGAACTCCTGAGCTCAAACGATCCTCCCACCTTGGCCTCCCAGAGTGCTAGGATTACAGGCGTGAGCCACCGTGCCCCGCCAGAAAGCAATTCTTTAACTTCTGTCAACCCAAGGGTTTTCACGGGTAAGATGAGGATTGAAAATATCTACCAAACAGGTAGGTCTTTTTTAATGTGAAATGACTTCAGAGTGATAAACTTTTAGCTCAATAAGCTTTTACTGAATTCTGATTTCCTGACATTTTGAATGCTTGTGATAAAGGGATTTTAAAAAAAGTACAAGGGAAGAGGATAAAGACAGGCAAAATCTTAACCATACAACGCATTATGATATTAAGTGCCAGGTGACTATTACCTATTTTAATGTTATTATTGAAGGCACAAGTGATCAGGGAAGACTTCATGGAGGAGGTGAGACAATACATGTCTTAAAGGATGAGCATGATTTGGACAGGACACGCACAGAACAGGCAAAAGCATGGAGTTTTATAGCAGGCGCTTTGGAACGCCACAGCTCGGGAGCGCCCCCTTCTGGAAGCAAGCTCCTCGGGCTCTTTCTCTGGCCTGGGGCGAGCGCAGCGCCGGCGGTACGCAGGCGCCGGGAGCAGACGGCGGCTCGCAGAGGCTTTACAGGCGCGCATGCGTGCACCTCTCTGGAGGCGGTATCTTCGTCGTCGTCGAGACTGGAGGCTGAGTGCTAAGCAGTGTGGGGCGCGAATGGGATCCGGCTGTTAGTCGGGTAGGCATAGGTAGGACCGCTGCCTTGTGGGGAGCAGGAGGCCGGAAGGCAGGGGCCCGTAGCGTGGGGGTCCTGAGCCTTTCCTGCGAGGTCCGGGCCGACTATTGTATCTGTGTCGCAGCGGCTGCGCACAAAATGGCGGCGGGCAGACGGCGGGGGCGGGAGGAGTTGGGGGACCCCCCGGGATGGCAGGCGAGCCGGGTCGCCCCGCCGACGCGTGTGTCCAGCTCACTGCTCAGCAGGGCCGGGTTGGGCACCGTGTAGGACCCTGCCTTGATGAGAGCCGCCTGACGCCGTTGCGCTGCGCTGAGGAAGCTGAAGGCCCCTTGGGCAAGGCCCGGCGGCCCTCCCCACCGGCGCAGGGCCGACCGAGGCCCCGCGGGCCTGACAGCCGAGGAAGCGCTGGCGAGGGAGCCGCGAGGAGGCAGGCACTGTTCCCATCGAGCCCGAAGAGGCGCTGGAGTTTGACCAGCGACATTGCGAGAAGCGTGGAGAGAAGAGCGCGTTTGTGTTTGGGGCTGGGGAGGGGGGAGTTGGGATGAAGGAGGGACTGTGACGATCAGCGGCCTTTGCAGGCCGCAGTTCCCTGTGCCTGCCTTATGCAGGTGTGAAAGCAGAGAAAATGTCACCTCTGTGTGGGGTGCAGAGGGCTTGTAAATGGCTATTTCCAGATTTCTCAAAGGAGTCGTGAATATGGAACGTTAGTGTTTTTGTGTGATTCCTAGCTCGGGCCCCGTTCTGTTAAAGGGGCTTAAATGTATACTACACACTCGAATCCTGGAGGACGTTTGAAACATTTTTTGTTTGAGGTAATTGCGAACGAGGGAGACTTACAGTATTACAGAATCTTTGAGCTAGACTATGATGGCTGGCTGCCTCAAGCTCGTTTTTCTTAATCTTAAAATTTGTCCTTAGGCCATGTTTGGGGGTGGGAAGAGGGAATATTCTCAATCAGAACCGAGTTGTGAAGCAAAGCTTGTCACCGAGATCCATTGATTTATGCTGATTCAAATTCTTTTTCTAACACAGCTTTGGAATTATGCCCAAAAAAGTTTTTTTTCCCCATTTGTTGTAAAGGGTTAACCTGTTTTTTTTTTACAGGGATGTTGTTTTTGCTGGCTCAGAATTGCAAATTTTTGGAAAAAGAATTTACCAAAAATGATGAATTTAAGGAAGTTTACACAAAAATAAACGTGTAAATGACATTACTTCAAAATAGCTTTAGGCCGGGCGCGGTGGTTCACGCCAGTAATCCTAGCACCCTGGGAGACCGAGGTGGGCGGATGGTTTGAGCTCAGGAGATCCAGACCAGCCAGAGCAAGAGCGAGACCCGTCTCTACCAAAAATAGAAAAAATTAGCCGGGCCTGGCGGCGCATGCCTGTAGACCCAGCTACTCAGGAGGCTGAGGCAGGAGGATAGCTTGAGCCCAGGAGATTGAGGTTGCTGTGAGCTAGGCTGACGCCATGGCACTCTAGCCGGGGCAACAGAGTGAGACTCTGTCTCAAAAAAAAAAACAAATAGCTTTAAATTTGGTTAATGATTAAGCATTCTAGACAGTGAGCTTATGTTGCATTCTTTTTTAAAAATATATTTGACAACATTTCATATACACTTAATTTGTATTCCCATATTGTATAATATGTACTTTTAAACAATTATGTGGACTCCAACACGTTAATAGACTAAAATATGCTGGGCTATTCCCTTCTTGGTCATTTATCTTTGTTGGACCCAAGAAAGGGTAAAGATAAAACAGTTGGAAGAAATCACAAAGTCTCATTCGTTTTTATTAACTAAAATATTCATTTTTAGAACATTTATTCATGTCCCACATATCTATTGCCTTGTATATTGGTTATATTTTAAGTTTTGTAATCTTTTTTGCATTTTGTTATGGAAGGTTTGTGTGGCAGATGCTCTAGTTTAAAAAGGTTCTCAGAATCAGTCATTACTTTGTACTTAACAGCTGTCCTAGAGTTTTTCTGTTGGGTGCTCTTAAGAAGGTGATCTGGAAATTTTGTTTTTATATAGTGGAAGAAAATGAGACAAATAGTTTAGTGGAAAGAGATTAGGCTTTGGAATCAGAAGATCTGGATTCGAATCCCTATTTTCCTCTTATTTTGTGTGTGAGACTTTGGGTAAGTTATTCTAGTCTTTCTGAACTCTCTGCTTCCTTATGTGTAAAATGGTGATAATACTGTTTCCTGCTTTGGATTTTTGTGACCGGTGAGACAATACATAGAAAGCTCCTATCCCTTGGCACATACTAGGTGCTTAATGAATGTTAGCTGTCACTTTTATTTCAAAATTTAAAATGCTTAAGCAGCATCTTTTGACAGAAAATTGCAACCTGTGGATATTCCCTTTTAAAAGAAGAGGTTTAAAGGAATTTGGATTAATAGAATTTCAGAGTTGAAAGATTATCTAATCTAACTTCATTAAAATATTTTGTGCTTCTATAAACTTGATACATACCTCTCTTGTAGCACTTCTCTATATTTTGTAACCATTTATGTGATTGTTGTGTTAATCTTTGTATCTATCCCAGTGCCAGATGTGTAGATGCTCAGATGTTGAGTAAAAGAACTCAGCTGGTAGTTGCCAGAGCTTGGCCTCCAAATCATGCTCTTTCCACTGTGACTTAATGTATACTGATAAAGGTTTGACTAAATCTATCCAAATTCTTAATAAAATGCTTTATATACTAAGAAACAGTGCTTCCAGTATAGGTACCCAGTAACATAGTTTGGATTGTTTTGCAAGCAAACAGGAGCTAATGAATGTTGAAATGTGGTAGTTTAGGGATCCTCCAGGATGAAAATATTTGTTTGGGGCTAAAGCCAGTAAGCCCTCACTTGTATTCAACTTATTCTTCATTGGTTTAACTTTGGTCTGAAATTTGTGGTTGAAGAAAATGAAAGGAAAATAAGTATGTGGGAGATGGGAAGAGAATAATGGAAAGGAAGAAGGGTAATGAAATGGTGAGGTGTAGAAATAAAATACATAGCTATAATATTGATCAGTGAGAGTCAAGAATAACAAGGGTTTTGCATTGAAAAAAGAAATTTCAAGGAATATAGGAGAAATAGCTTTAAAGTGTACATATATTTTCTTAATAGTTACCTTGGGGTACATATATTTTAGATTATCTTTCAACTCTTGAATCGCTTAAATACCAAAATACTTTTTTCCTGTCTTATTTCCACAGTCTTCATTTTATTAAACTTTAAACTAATTTCCCTATTGTCTCTGTAGAAAGTTGCCAATTTCATTTTCTATTGAATTTTTTTTACTTTTTTTTTTTTTTTGAGACAGGGTCTCGCTCTGTTGCCTAGGCTAGAGTGCAGTAACATCTGCAACCTCAAACTCCTGGGTTCAAGTGATCCTCCTACTTCAGCCTCCCAAAGTGCTGGGATTACAGGTCTGAGTTACTATGCCCCCCTACTCTTTTTAAAAAATGTTTTATTATGGAAAATTTTAAACATATACACAATTAGAGAGAATTATATAATGATTCACACATGTACCTATCATACAGCTTCAGTTATTAAAAGCTAATGGTCAGTTTGTCTAATCTATACCCCTGGTTTATTTTTAAGCAAATTCTATATCATTTCATCAATATATAGTTCAAAATTTTCTCTGGAGTATAGCTACTATTAGTAATCACTAATTTATAATACCACATAGGCAGTATTCAAATTTCCCCATTTATATCTCTTATACCCCACACAGAAACACACATCTATGTATACAATTTGTTGGAGTAAGGATCCAGATAAGGTTTATGGTTTGTTTATAACTGGTTGCAATTGGTTGATCTACCTCACAAGTTTGTAAGCTACCCACCTACCTCTTCTTGTAGTTTATTTGTTCAAGAAAAGCTGCTTTTTATACATTATTTAGGTAATACGTTGCTTCATCCACATCTGAATCCATGAATTTTGATGTGACTTTCAACAATTGCTAGATCTCAATTTAGGAAATATTGAAAGAAAGGTGGAAGTAAGCACTTAATTTCTATTTCCAATATATTATAATTTTCAGAAACTACCCAAGCCTTAATAAAAGGAACAGCCACCTATCTGTTTCTTAAGTAAAGCATTATGTTTATTATCTAACTTTTTTGAGCATCTATTGCATGTCAGGAGTTATAATTTTAATTAATCTTCGTGACATTTTCAGTAGGTTCTGTTTTTATTTCCATTTTCACATGATGAAACTGAGACTTGGGTTAGCTGACTTCCTCAGGGTCACATTGTTAGCAAGCAGCAGGACCACAGTTAAACACTGAATGTAGGGTCTAAGTTCTTAAAACACTAACTCTACACTACACTATCTCTCTAAAGCTGAATTACTAGTGTTAAATTTTATTTATGGGAGTTAACCAATTTTGCATGAAGTCATTCACTGGAACCCCTCCTAGCAGGGTGGGTATCTTCAGATCAGTGGAAATTTCCCCAAAGATTAGGTTATTGTGGATTGCATAATGGGCTGACAAACACACAATAGGGAGTGAACATGATGCAGAAAAAGAAGGACCAAATCCAAAATTGTGTTTGGGGCTGATGTTCTTTATTATATTCAGGTTTTCTGCCTCTTGCCATACTTGCTTATAGTCTTTTTAACTTATTACACAATTAAGAAGTTACATAGTCCAATATTGGACATAAAATGGGCCATTAAAACTGTTTTTGAGTGAATTTAAGCCCTGGGTGTTAGGGGAATTCCCTCTCTCTCCTACATACACACTTTTTTCTTGGACTGTTTAACAATAAGTTGCATATATCATGCTCCTTTATTCTTAAATACTTTAGTATATCCTAAAAAGGTATTTTTCATAGTCATAGTACAGTTACCAATTTCAATAAATTTCACATTGATAAAATTCTTTAGTCCGTTTGTATTCAAGTTTTTGTCAATTGACCCAGTAATATTCTTTATAGCAATTTTTTCCTCCAGTACAAGATCGATCTAAGATCAGATACTGCATTTAGTTGTCATGTTGTCTTTAATCTGGAACAATATTTTTGAAGAATACAACCTGCTTTTCTCTTTAATACAACATTTCTCATTTGGGATTTGTCTGATGTTTCTTCTTGATTAGATTCAGATTATGCATCCCTGGACAGAAAAATCACTTAAGTGATGATATGTCCCCAGCGTACATCTGGAGGTACATGATGTCCATCTGCCCTTCATGGGTGATACTATGTTTGATTGTATGTTTTGATATTAAAGTGTTTGGCTCCCCCCCATCTTAAATTAATCTCTGGAGAGACATTTTAAGACTGCAAATGTCCTACTCATCAAAATTTCCTTCTGTATGTAATACCTACTTGTGATTCTTGCCTGAGCCATTCTTTATTGTAATGGTTACAAAATGATTTTCCACTCTAGCTGTTCTACATTTAATCATCGGTATTCAGCACTCTGTAAGAGCCTTCCCTTCTCTCCCATTGATTGATTTATTGGTATAGACTTATGACTCTTGGTATTTTCAGTGTTATGTAATTTATTACTGTTCATTTCTTTCTTGCTTTCTGCCATACCTTATTTGTATTCACAGTGATAGACCTGGTTCTCAGCACCATTGAAACATTTGCTTATTTGCTGAAACCTTTAATGTGTCTGAAGTCATTTCAAAATTGCTTTATCTGTACCACTACAAAAAACAAACTTACTGAAGAGTGAAAATTTATTATTCTTACCTTTCCCCTAGTTTTACCAAAACTGAGGGTGTATCAATTGAATAGTGGGTTCATAGTTGAATTAGTTTTCTTTTCCCTCTTCAGTGTGTTGTGGTATTCATTCGAAATATGATTTAGTTTGCTTTCAGTTTTAGTTATTTCCTTCCATCTTTACTGATTTAAAATGCTTCCAAGGGTTAATACTATACAGTAAGTTGTATTCCATGAAATATCATTCCCATATCCCTTTAATCCTTTCTATCCATTGGTTACCTTTGTAGGTAACCAACTTCATTGTTTGCTGTGTTATCTTCACTGTTTCTTTTTAACCATAAGCAGATATATGTATGTTTTATTATTTCTTTTTTAAAAACACAAAAGATACTATATATGTTCTTTTGTATTTTGTAAAGATTTTGGGCCTTTTGGCATTTTAAGGCATTTAGTCAGTTTAGGTATGCTTAATTGAAGATTTTAGAATCTACTTCAGGTGAATTGGGACATTTTTGGCCCATGTACTCCATGAAAAAAAAACAACAACAAATAACCAAGTGGCAGGGAGGGCAAAGATGCAGTTAGGCTTCAGGAACAATTGGAACTGGGTATTGACTATTTTCTATATTGTGTTTACTTCTTGGTCCTGCTTACCTCTGTTATAGTGGTATTTTTTTGTTAGTTTCAGTGCTTACTGCTTTCTCAGTAAGGCAGTAAATACAGTTGTCATCAGCTTTTGAGTTTTATGAGCATCTTCCACTTTCCTCATTTTTAGTTAAAAAATCCTAGGGAAGATTCCCTTATTGCAACATGGATCAGGTGGTGATTTCTCTTGGACTAATCCATTATATTTATTAGGGGCAGCGAGGTAAGCAGGACCACCAGTGCCCATCTCCAGGGGAGCATCATTTACGATGAATATAATATTGTGCTCTGTAGACCTATTTCTGTATGCAGTGCACATGCTCCTAAAAAGCAAAAAGGTATATCTGATAATACCCTATTTATCAAAAAGTAGTTTTCCTGGAAATAATATTAAATTATTGCTATATGATGTTATTAATGCCTGGTTCTCTTGGTGATCCGTTCCTAGCATTGTGCATTAGCAAGTGATCTTTCATTTTGTTTCAAATCTGAAATGATATGTTCATTGATCCTTTCAGGTAGCAATGAAATTTATAATGTTCTTCGTGATGCCAAATAATGGTTTTGATTTTCTGCCTATATTTGCTTTCTGTTTCTTTGACCATTTCCTTGAAGGCACAACATTTTGGCATTTTGACATCCAACATGATACTCTTAACACACTTGTGGCACCTTCACAATTATTACTTGCATACCTTTTGTGAGACATGAGAAGGGGGAAACTAATGGTAGTAAAGAGTTGGTTGAGTGGCTCTGTGTGGTATAAGAGATTAGCAGGTTGAGTGCCAGGAAAACACAGAATGAAGTTTTTGTGGCTGAATAAACAATTGGACTCTTGTATTAACTGGCCATTGTAATAACCGCATGCTTAAGTATCAAAGTGAATTTATATATTCTGAGACAGTGTTCTAACAAAGTAGCACCAAATGAGGTAGAAAAACAATGGTAGTATTCCCTTTGCGGTAAGATTATAGAAAAGTTTTTATCCTTTTCTGAATGTAATAAGTGAGGTTTTTCTTTCCTTTTTGGGGGGAAGGTGAGTAATGAACATGTATTGCTTTTTTATGATTAGAAATAAAACTATAACATCGATTTATGCTTTTTATTTCTAGAATACGAAAAGAACACTGAGAGGAGCTGTAGGTTCTGTTGTGATTGTGTTACTTCCTAGCTATGTTCTAAGGGTTTACTAAACTGGGATTCCTTTGCTCTTAGGATTGTTGTGAAGTTCAAGTGAGATAAAAGTGCTTTGTAAACCATGAAGTGCTGTAAAGTGTGGGGTTTGATATAAATCTTTTCATTATAAATATTATGGAGCCATTATGATCTGGCAAACTAGTTTTTGGTGATGGTTTTGGATTCTAAGAGATTATAACTGGGGCAAGGGCAGTATACGTAACCTTAACATTTGTACCCCCATAATATGCTGAAATAAAAAAAAGAGATTATAACTGACATCTGGAACGAAGTTTAAGGGCTCTCTTCTCAAAAACTGCATCAAAATATAGGCAGTTCTTGATTGTCCATGGTAGTAGACATCTCAGAAATATCTGATGGGATCTAGTAGTGATATCTTTTTAATTTATCAAGCCATTTTTCATGCCTGCCTCAAGAACTCAGTTTCTACTATGTTTCTAAAAGAACTTTTATGGTTGACATTATACTGAATATTTCTTATTTTAAAAGGGTAGCATGGTTTTAGTTCTTAAAAGGACACTTGTTTAAAACAGTTCAAAGGTTCAGAATGTTTTGTGACCATTAAATATTCTGGTTTTGAAAAATATTAAATGTAGAAAAATAAAGTGTTAATTGAAAATAGCATTGTTCTCATTTTGTACAAAGTTCTGTGTACCTTACCCCCCAATCTGTGTGCATGCACATAAGCAAAACTAGATGAAACTACCAGAATATTAGTTTACTATGAGTGATAGTTTTATTGGTAAGGATTTTATTTGCTACTTTTTATTATTTTCTGTGACAAGCATAATTATAATTAGGAATAAATTATCTATTTTAAAGTGTTAGTACTATTGCAGTTTTTTTTTTTTTGAGACAGTGTCTCACTCTGTTTCCTGGGCTAGAGTGTTGTGTTGTCAGCCTAGTTCACAGCAACCTCAAACTCCTGGGCTCAAGCGATCCTCCTGCCTCAGCCTCCCGAGTAGCTGGGACTACAGGCATGTGCCACCATTCCCTGCTAATTTTTTTTTAATATATATTTTTAGTTGTCCAGCTAATTTCTTTCTATTTTTAGTAGAGATGGGGTCTCGCTCTTGCTCAGACTGGTTTCGAACTCCTGACCTTGAGTGATCCTCCCGCCTTGGCCTCCCAGAGTGCTAGGATTACAGGCGTGACCCACTGTGCCCAGCCTTATTGCAGTTCTTTTCAAAGGAGTTTATAGTTAAGAACTCACATCTCAACTCAGGATTTTCCAGGTAAATTTAATGATTTCATAAGATGGCTATTCTTAAATTCCTCCAGGTGAGCAAGCCTTTTTAAGACCAGAGCTCCTGGGGTTAAATGAAAAAGGCTTTATAATGACTATCTTAATATGTTTGGTTGTTTTGTAGGTGTTAATGCCAAATTTGCCTTTTTGATTCTTGTCACTTTTTTTTTTTAGGTTACATTGTTGTCACTCTCGAAAAGCCAAGGGTTTATGGTTTATTTTCTTTGGTGTGGCATAACCTAATTCTTAATCATAGGTTTCTTATCAAGAACTGTTTGCTTGTTTTGCTTAATTTTACTTTCTTCATTTTACAAGTTATTTTTTTTTTCCACCATAAGATAGAATGAAACAGAGAAAGAGAAATATGGAACTGTTTCGTAATTCATAAAAAGTCTGGTGGAGGCTGGGTGTGGTGACTTAAGCCTATAATGCTAGCACTTTGGGAGGCCAAGGCGGGGAGGATCACTTGAGGCCAAGAGTTCGAGACTAGCCTGGCAACATAGTGAGACCCTGTCTCTACAAAAAATAGAAAAATTAGCTAGACAGGGTGGTGTGCTCCTATAGTCTCAGCTATTGAGGCTGAGGCAGGAGGATCATTTGAGCTCTGGATTTCAAGGCTGCAGTGATCTATGATGATGCCACTGCATTCTAATCCGGGCAATAGAGTGAGACCCTGTCTCAAAAAATAAAAAGTCAAATGGAAAGGAACGGTATAGGGAATAATTAAAATGAGATTTTAGACTTAAATCTGAATTTATTATTTATACATTGCTTGTTAATCATAACATTAGCTGATTTGGGTCTCTGTTAGACCTTGGTATGATAATGTTATATTAGATTGAGAAGAATGAAGCCATATTGAATAACTCATGGTGGTTGTTTACTCTCCCCTTCCACCTTTTTTTTTTTTTTTTTTTTACTACTCTTGTTTCATCAAACTCCCATCAACCCCAGCCCTCAGATTATATTAAAGAAAATCCCGAGCACATTATTTTACTTGTTAAGAACTTGAGTCTGTAACATTTGCCTCTTTATGCCAGTGCATCTGTGAATCTGTGTAGATAACTGTAGATTTAAAGTTTATAAAAGCCAAGAAAAAGGTGTTAATGACAGAATGAATTGGGATGGAGGCCAGCTGTGGTATAGAGTGATAAGGGATTATAATAGAATGGTGATGAGAGTCAGCGGGGAAAGAAAAGTACGTATAAGAAGTATTGACAGGAATACACGGAATTTTGTAATTAGTTAGCAATGGAGAATAAAATTTTTTTGAACCTTGGTGACAAAGGGAATTGATGTAGAGAGCAGAGGATTGAGAATGGATAGTTTTGGGAGACAGTTAAAAAGCCACTAACAGTAGCTAATGGTTGGCATAATGAATACAGGGTCCTAACAAATTTTTTTTGCCTGTCTTCGTAGGTGATTTTATCAAATAGTCTTGATGTTACAGAAGATTCGAATGTTTTAAATTGAAGCTATCTGGTCCAAAATTTTATAGCTTTGTCAGAAATATGCAGTTAATAAGTTTGTTTTAATTTATTTTTGTCATTCCAGCACAACTGTCTAATAGTATTTTATTTAAAAACTTTATCCAGGATATTTTAAATTTTGGAAATTTGATAAACACATGTTTAGTAAGGCCTTGTTATTTGATATATCTCATTTCTTCTATCTCTTTCAAAACTATAGAAGATACCATCCATAAAACTCAACTCAAGCATTTATTGCCTCTTCCAGAAATCCTTTTCTGATACTTAAGCATTGTCATAAAACTAACAAACTGTACTGCAGTTGATTTTGTTTTTCTTGTTAGATTGTTAGCACTTTGGTTATAGGAACCATATTTTATTTGACTTTGAAACTCCAGGAACTAGCAGAGTGACTGTCATGTTAGGCTCTCAAAAAATGTTTAATAAATCGAATGAATGATACTGAACTCATTCCACTAAAATGAGAAAGAAGGGGAAAGAGGGGACCTCTACTGTGATATTATATCTCCTCACCCCATCCCATAGTGGCATGTAGGATTTGGACACCTTTAAGAATGAATTTTCTGACCTACTGAAATTGCCTATTAAACACTCCTGTCTGCCAAAAAATAAAACAGAAACAACAAAAATCAGTATTTACCAAACCTGAGATATGTAGAAGTGATAATAGCAGCAAAAGCATTAGGCATGTAGCAGTGTAAGAGAGCCAGTAGCTAAAAATTAGATAGGGGAGAAGAGAGGTTATTATCACAGCCATGTAAATTTAGGTCTTGAAGGCCTAGATTCTGAAATCCCTAAATAGTATTTTTAACATTTTTGGGTCATAGGCCTTTTTGAAAATTGGATGACAGGTTTTCGCGTTTTGAATTTACTGTTTCTGAAAAATCTCCCAAACAATTTTCTGTTGTATTGTTCCACCTTCTGTTTTCAACTTTTAACAATTTGCCCTCCAATTTTAGTCTCTAAATTCTGCAATTTCCAACCCAGAAGGAGTTTTCATACTTTTTCTGTGTGCTTCCTGATTCTGGTCATTTAAATTCTTTCAATGCAGTAGTACCCCCTTCCCTGAGGGAGATACTTTCCAAGAACCCCAGTGAATGCCTAAAACAGTACCCGAATCCTATAGATGCATTTTTTCCTATGTATATATACATACAATTAATAAATTAGACACAGTAAGAGATTAACGACAATAACTAAAAATAGGGTAATTACAATAGTATTGTAATAAAAGTTAGGTAAATGTGGTCTCTCAAAACCCTTCGTGTTGACTGCAAGTAACTGAAACTGGAAAGCAAAGCTCTGGATAAGGGGGACTCCTGTACTGGGGCCTATGCTCTGAGTCTGAAAAAATAATTCTTTTAGAACCTCAGTTGATTTTTTAGAATTCTAGGCTATATTTCTCTGTAGGGCAATGGATGCTATATGCTCCATGGCTGGGAGAATAAGGAAAATGAAAAACTCAAAATTCCTTGCTGGAGTATATATTAGGAAGTATTCATCTTAAAAACATTTGAATAGAAATGTAGAGGATTACCTTCTCCGCTATTAGAAACCTCTATTATAAACCTCTAAAGAAATGGCATGTTCTTTAATGGTTATAGATAATAAAGGTTATATTTACTGTATAAAACATTTGTCCTGAATAATTGGCTATCACTTGTTACCTCCATTGTATAAATTCTGTGATATTTAACAATATTTTAAAATTATTGTCAAATCAGTGAATGCCATCCTTGATGAAAACCTCTTTGGTTTCTTTACTTGTAACAGCAGAATTTTGAAGTGCTTGTGGCTCTATTACATATCCTATTTTGAGGTTAGGAACCAGCTTGACTTTATACATAGGTAATGGTCATACTGTTTATATACTTACATATGTAATACTATTGTATGGCTAGTTTATCTTTAACCAGTATTTTATTGATTTTTTTGTTTATATGTTAATTTAAAAAATGAAAACTTGAAGGGTTTTTTTTTTTTACTCACTAGTTCTTATCCTTACAATATATATCTTACCAGGAATGCATTCTCTTTTACAGCTGAAAACACAGATGTAGTGTAGTTTTTTCAACCAGTTTATAATCTTTCTGCAAACCCTCTTACTTGCAGAGATGTGAAAAGGGAAACTTGCAGATTTCTAACTATATATTTTATCATTTTGTTTTTTCTCATTCTTGTAAGATATTAGCTTCATCTTAAAGTGGAATGTTAGTTGGCTTTATGAAGGAAGGAATCTGTGCTGGCTTAATAACTTTAATCTTTCCCCACCTAGAATGGTGATGTCAATAATTGTATGAATAACAAGTAATAACAGGCGTGGATTTGAAGGTACTCTGATATATTTATTGCTAAGAAGACTTTCTCTCTAAATTTTTTAGGGGTGCCTAGGTTTTTTTTTTTTTTTTCTTAATATCCTTAAAGACCTGATATTTGATTTTGGAATTTTATTCCTTTGAGTTGACTGAGGAAGACATAAATGTTAAGCAACAAAGCAAAAGAAAGGTGCTGATGGTGGGATTTGCCTGCCTTTAAGTTGGGTTTGAAAAAATAAGGCTTGAGAATTATATAATTGCAGAAGGAAAGTTTATAATAATAAATAGGAGGCTTCAAATACAAGCATCCTTTTAGTCAAACATTTTATTTGGAGTGGATGTGAATGATAGCTGTAAGAGAGAATATTAAACAATAACTTTCCTAAATGATTAAAAATGTACTTATCAGTAGTCTCCCCTTATCCATGTTTTTGCTTTCTGCATTTTCAGTTATCTAAAGTCAATCACAGTCCAAAAATAGGTGAGTACAGTATGATGAGATATTTTGAGAGGAGAAACCACATTTCACATAACTCATTATAGCATATATTCTCTTTTGTTGTTAATCTGTTATGTGACTATGTAAATTAAATTATCGTAAGTATGTATGTATGTATAGGAGAAAACATTTATAGGGTTTGGTACTTTCCGTGGTTTCAGATACTCATCCATTGGGGGGCCTTGGAACATTGCTCATTGATAAGAGTGGTCTCCTGTACTCCTTAAATTTCATTCAAAAAGAAAATGCAACAGATTGCTTAAATATTCTAACCATTGAAGATGTGTTATTTGGCATATGTGTCATAGGCAGACCTTTTATTATATTTTTTAAAAAAATATTTGTTACTGTTTACCAATGCCAAACATTGTGTGTCATGCTTCTAATTTAAAATTAACATAATTTTAGTGGGAATTTTAATAGAGCTGAAACAACTGAATGAATGTAAAGTAATTGATCATAATTCCTCTTTTAATGATAATGTTTTCTTGAACTACTTCATTAGAAACTTCTCTACCAGGATTACTAATGATACTATAGCTTAAGAAGGTGTTCAGCAATTTTCTGTCAGTGTATTACTGTCTGAAAATGTTACTAAATACAAACTAAATGATATAAAATATACTAGACTTAAAAGCATGAAATTTGTAAGGAATCTTGGGATAAGTTAGGAGAAGTTTTGGCTTAAAGTTCAGGAGGATTAAAGAAACTTGCTCTCAAAAAGGAAATTGGTAGAAGTGACCAATTGGAAGAGTAACATGGGCTTATAATTTATAATGGTGGATTTCCGAGGAAATGGATGTCAAAAGATAAACTTTCCTACCGCTAGCTAGCAGGTCTTGGACCAGAATGCTTAATAATCAGTATTCTTAACAGGCCTCTTACTTGTCTTCCCAAGAGAGAAGGGAGAGAGAACTCTTAGGGCGAACCAGGGTTGTTAACTTACTACTCTGTCCTCATTGTATTAGATTTCGGGATGGGACTAACCATGTGGGAGGTGTAATGTGATTTTTTTTAAAGACTCCTAAAAATTGCAAACCAGCCAAACCTCTGCTTGTTGATAGTTGAAATTCATTAACTGGGAAAAGGCCTTTTAATTCTTTTTATGTGAATTCCAGGCTGTTCTGTAAAAGACTGATCTTTTCAGGACTGATATTCAGTGACTACAACTGATATATACAGCTATGCCAGTTGTTAAAATGTGGAAATAATTCTGTCCTGATTAGTAAGCAGCTGCTGCTCCAAGGGTGAACCACTATGTCCCCCATTCTTCTAGTCTCTCCTCTAGGGCTGCCACATCACTGCCTCCTCATGTTACAGTAGCTAAGAGCTTAAGGAGGATGGAGGAAGGAGAGGCTCAGGATTCTGCTTCTACGCTATATTCTAATTGTTCATTGTGCTTTGCCAGCTACTGAATATTTCAGACATCATTGTTGAGTGTAGGCATGAAGAAAAACTCCAGTTTGGCAAATAAAAATGAAAAAAAGGTTTTTGATAAACAACAGAGCTTCTCAGAACCTTTAATATACTAATAGGCCTTAGGTACCTCTAAGAAGCAAGTACAGCACATTTCAAACTTCCTTGACCAGGGAACTTGTTTGTAGAAGACTAGTCTAACAGGACACCAGTATTCTGGAGAATACAGTTTGTGAAAAAGGCTGCTCTCTTATATTCTATAAATGTGTACATGTATCAGTTTAAGGCAATGCTAGGCATATTAGGAAATACATAGGTAGACTTTTGCCTTTAAAGAATTTAAAATGTAGATACTTCCAACTGATACTTGTTCACAATTACATACAGGAATTAGATGACTCTGATTGAAATCTGTCGCTTTTCTGTTTTATTTTGGGGGAGAAACAGTACTTAGAAGAGCTTTTGCTTGTGAACTTAAGAGAGTCTTCACCAAATTGGGAAAATAGTGCAGAAAATGTTTGACTAACTAGATGATAAACTGTTTACATAAGCAATGTTTGTTTCTTAGGATAAAGACAAAGTTCTTGGAAGTAATTATGTAGAAGGTAGACAGAGAGTTTCACATGATTTGTGATTTCTTTAAAAGACAAGGAGCTTGTTTAAATGAACATTTTTTACAGAGAATTTGGGTATCATTTTTCAGTAAGCTTGTGTCTGCTTGTATTTGGTGAATCAAAAGCCTTTGTCATTCTTTGCGTTTCATTCTAATTTGAAAATTAATAATCTGCATGTTAATAATGAGGACTTTGATGTGATCATTCAAATAGTTTAACAAATATTTGATGGTCTTTTGAGTAGGAATAGGGTTTAAATGCTTAGGAGATAAGACTTAGTGAACATATACTTTCAGGTGACATTAGGTTTTTTTTGTTTTTTTTTTGAGACAGAGTCTTGCTCTGTCACTCTGACTAGAGTGCAGTGGCCTCATCACAGCTCACTGCAACTTCAAACTCATGGGCTCAAGAGATCCTCCTAGGACCGGGCGCAGTAGCTCACGCCTGTAATCCTAGGAGGCTGAGGCTAATCTCTAGGAGGCTGAGGCAGGAGGATTGCTTGAGGTTAGGAGTTCAAGACTAGCCTGAACGAGAGCAAGATCCCTTCTCTACTAAAAAAAATAGAAAGAAATTAGCTGGACAACTAAAATATATAGATATATAAAAGAAATTAGCCGGGCATGGTGACGCATGCCTGTAGTCCCAGCTACTCGGGAGGCTGAGGCAGGAGGATCGCTTGAGCCCGGGAGTTTGAGGTTGCTGTGAGCTAGGCTGACGCCATGGCACTCTAGCCCAGGCAACAGACCGAGACTCTGTCTCCAAAAAAAAAAGAAGAAGAAGAAGAAGAGATCCTCCTGCCTCAGCCTCCCAAGTAGCTGGGACTACAGGCGCACATCATCATGCCTGACTAATTTTTCTATTTTTTGTAGAGATAGGGTCTCACTCTTGCTCAGGCTGGTCTCGAACTCCTGACCTCAAGCGATCCTCCCACCTCAGCCTCCCCGAGTGCTAAGATTACAGATGTGAGCCACTGTGCTTGGCTGGACACTAGATTATTGAAAAATACTATGCACATGAGCACAAAAACATAAGGTAATAAAAGTTATGAGTCCAAAAATGGTACGAGCAATAAATAAGAAAGATTGTTGGAAGACTCAACTCTGGGCCTTGTTGGTCAAGGGAGGTTTAATGGAGGCTGACCTGGACGGATGAGTAAAGTCAAATAAGTCAGCATCCAGGGCAAAGTTGTTTTGTTTTGTTTTTGATTGGAAGAGATAAAGGAATTTGGGAAGAGAAGAATAGGAGCAAAGGCATAGTCGAGAAATGTGTCTGAGAGAATGTTAAAGGTAGAGATGGGCTAGATTGGTTGTACCTTAAACATAAGGCTAAGAAATAAAGGGAATGAGATACTATTAGATTTTTGAACAGAGGAGTGATATGGTAAAAATGTCCTTTTACAAAGATTAAATGTGGTGGCAGCATGCAAAATGGTTGGAAGAGAGAGTGTTAACCAGATAAAGCCCATTTCCCAGCAGAATTAGCATTTCACAAACATTTTGTATAAATAAATAAGGAAAAAAATATATAGTAATGGGTGAAATCGTAGCTGAAACCAGAAATTGTTGATCAGTAAATAGGATCCATAGTGTGGATTTTGATAACAAGCATAGGTGTTTTCAGACCTCACCCTTCCCACCCTACAATTTGATCAGGTATAAAGATAGAGACCTGATAGAAAGCACAGGCTATGCCTGTGCTTTTTTTAAACTGGAAGAGGGAAGGCAAGTTATATGGCTGCTGACCTTGGTCCTGAATGATAGCTAAAATATTATTTTTTGAGAACTGAGTTAGAGTGGGTAGTGTTGCACTCTGATGAGCTGATCAGCAATCAGTTTTAACTAATACAATGCCTGGAAAAGCTGTAAAATATTCTCGTTCACATCTGTTAGTGGTTAAGAGCATAGATTATGGGGCCAAATTACCTTGAATGCAAATCCCAACATGACCACTTGTCTTTGTAAATTACTTAATTTGTTTGCTTTAGCATCCTCTTCTGTAAAATTGTACATATCTCAGGGGGTGGTTCTGAGAATTAAATGACTCAATCCATGCCAAGTTCTTATAACAGTAACTGACACATAGTGCTCTATAAAGTTAATCATTATTATCGTCCGTATGTATTTGCCTGTATTCTGACTATGGAGGGAATCCAAGGGAAGGGTTACTGGTTTTGTTACATATTGTGTTCTATGTTATAACTAATTCCATGCTATTACATACTGTTTTGTCAGACTGTTAAGTTATTGGTGATAAATTATCTTAGAAGAAACAACTATTTAATAACAAGGACATAAGTGTAATTGCCATGTGGAATTTATTAGGTATGAAGGCTAATGCAAAGGAAGACTGTCTTAGAGAAATGGGTCTTATGAATTTCAGGCCTACAGTTCTTATTTTCATCGTTTGAGTGTCTGATAACATATATTAAGTGTGTGTGCATTTCTAAGTATTTTAATACCTTCATCTTTTTTTTTCCAGTATTAAAGCGTGAAATAAATCCCCACTGTTTTTCAAGATTATTTAAAAGGAGTTGTAATTACCGCTCAGCACCTAGAACAGCACCCAGTGCAACAAAATATACATGAACACTGGTTTGAGATTTGGGGTTTATATACTGGATTTGGGAAAGAGAAGAGGAGAAAGTTTTGGGGGAAATTAAAAATCCTCGTAAGCCCTTACTCTTAAAATATATGGAATGCAGAATGGTTTCGTGGCTTTATTTCAAAATGTTTTACACTGGCTGTAGAACCCACTTCATGAAGTAGTTTGAGTTAAAATGATCTAATATTTGTGTTTTGACTTTCAGCTTTGTGTTATTCTTGGAAAATTTCGCACCACTTGTGAATTCCTTGAACCTGGGCATTGCAAACCCACTTCTGTTGTGCCCATCTCCTTTGCACTTTGCTCAGATTAAGACTCAGTTGGCTCTTCAGCAGCTGAATGCCGTTGCCTCACATGGTTCAACACCACCTTACACTTTATTAAATCAGGCTTTCTTGAAAATAGCCACGTCGAGACCCAGGTTTAATCCTCGAGGAAACTTTCCAATTCAAAGGCCACGAGCACCTAACCCTTCTGGGATGAGGCCTCCAGGACCATTTATGAGGCCTGGATCTATGGGTCTTCCAAGATTTTATCCAGCAGGGAGAGCCCGTGGAATTCCACATAGATTTGCTGGCCATGAATCTTACCAGAATATGGGACCACAGAGAATGAATGTTGAGGTAACTCAACACCGAACTGATCCAAGATTGACCAAAGAAAAATTGGATTTTCATGAAGCACAACAAAAGAAGGGGAAGCCTCATGGTAGCCGTTGGGATGAAGAGCCTCATATATCTGCATCTGTGGGAGTGAAACAGAGTTCTCTGACACAAGTTACAGAGCAGAGTCCTAAAGTACAGAGCCGCTATACAAAAGAGAGTGCCTCAAGTATCTTAGCAAGCTTTGGATTATCTAATGAAGACTTAGAAGAACTTAGTCGCTATCCTGATGAACAGCTAACTCCTGAAAATATGCCATTAATTTTGAGGGATATAAGAATGCGAAAAATGGGGCGCCAATTACCTAATTTACCTTCTCAGAGCAGAAATAAAGAAACACTTGGTAGTGAAGCAGTTTCAAGTAATGTGATTGATTATGGGCACGCAAGCAAATATGGCTACACAGAAGATCCACTTGAAGTATGTATTTATGATCCTGAAATTCCAACTGATGAGGTCAAGAATGAATTTCACTCACAGCAGGGCATTTCTGCATCTGTTCCCGCTCCAAATGTGATGTGTAATTCTATGTTTCCTGTTGAAGATGTATTTCGCCACATGGACTTCCCTGGTGAGTCCTCAAATAATCAGTCCTTTTTCCCAGTTGAGAGTGGAACCAAGATGTCAGGCTTACACATTTCAGGAGGACAGTCAGTCCTTGAACCCGTAAAATCCGTCAGCCAGTCCATTAGCCAAACAGTTAGCCAGACAATGAGTCAGTCTTTGATTCCTCCATCTATGAACCAGCAACCTTTTTCATCTGAATTAATTTCAGCTGTAAGGCAACAAGAGCGGATCCCACATGAACCTGTGATTAATTCGTCTAATGTGCATGTTGGATCAAGAGGAAGTAAAAAGAATTATCAGTCAGAGGCTGACATTCCCATTCAATCTCCCTTTGGTATTGTGAAAGCATCATGGCTACCAAAGTTTTCACATGCTGATGCCCAGAAGATGAAGAGACTTCCAACTCCTTCTATGATGAATGATTATTATGCAGCATCTCCAAGAATATTTCCACATTTGTGTTCTCTGTGTAACGTAGAATGTAGTCATTTGAAGGTGAGTGTTTTTAAAGATCACTGTATAATGATGCTCAGCGCCCAAGTTTTCCCTAAATTCTGTTATGAATTCTGGTGTTAACTAGGCATTAAGGAAATGGCAGAAGTTAATTTTGTTAACACTTAGTTGTAATCCTAAGTAGCCCTGGCCCATTCCTGTGACTGAGCACACCACATAGTTTGTCTGTTTATTTTGAACAAGTTATCCCACTTATGCTACATAAAATTTATATAATATAAACTGTGTACTTATAAAACAATGTCACACGGAATTACCTTTTTCTAAGAGAGTCTGTTAGTATGAAAATATAAAAAGTTAGTATAACCCATTTCTACTGCACACTTTTAAGAGACTGTGTTATAGCCTTGCACATGCCTACCTGTCTTGGGCTAAAGACAATGTTGATTTAAATATTTTCTGACTTTATATAGATAAGTGATTTTTAGTATTTCTTGAGAAGAAGCTTCATAAAATCACTTCATAGCAAAAAGGAGTCAAGATGAATTCATTGTTTTGGGATCAGCTGTGGGCTCCGAAAATAGAATGTAAAATGGTAGAAATTTGGAGAGAAAATCTTTAAAATATAAGATTTAGAAGAATTTTCATAGTATAGTTAAAAGATATTTTGTAGAGGCACTGATGATAGTATAATGTAGAATATACTATTTGATAGTAATTATTGGTAGATTTGAGCAGGAATTTTCAAGTAAGTCTTATATATATTTGGTAACCACTGTTTCTTATATTTACTAATGTGATTTGTAGATTTAGATTGTAAATGGTCAGGAGGGAATGTACTTCCCATAAGAGAGAAGCTTTGATTCAAGGCCATAACCTTGAATTGGTTGTATACTTTGAATAAGCTTAAAAATCTATAGATGTTAATGCTCTTGTTGTTTTTTCTCCTTCCATTGCTGCCCCTTTATTCTCTTTGTATTATCCATTCACCATGTTTCAGTCAACAAGAATCTGTTCCCTAGATCTGATCCTATTGTTTTAAGGTTAACTCCAGCAAAAGAAAGCAGCATTCTGCCCAATTTTAGCCAGAGTTGCTGCATTCTAGTAATAGTTGCCTTATCCCATCAAAGGGGATAGCAAATGAAAAAGAATAATTCACAGCACTTAGCTGTAATGTGTAAGTAGCCCTGGCCTAAGTATTGAATTGAGTAGTAAGCTCTCAATATTCCCGTGACTGGAAAACCACATAGTTTTTCCATTTATTTTGAACTTTTAATTAATCATGATGAATCCAAGAAAGTATATCTTAAAAAACTTGGGGCTGGGCGACTTAGCTCACGCCTATAATCCCAGCACTCTGGAAGGCTGAGATGGGAAGATTGTTTGAGGCCAGGAGTTTGAGACCAGCCTGGGCAGCATAGCGAGATACCCATCTCTACCAAAAAAAAAAAAAAAAATTAGCCAGACATTATAGTACACACGTGTAGTCCTAGCTACTTGGGGGGCTGAGGCAGGAGGATTGCTTGAGCCCAGGAGTTTGAAGCTGCGGTGTGCTATGATTGTGCCACTGTACTCCGGCCTGGGTGACAGAGTGAGGCCCTGTCTCAGAGAAAGAAAGAAAGAACCTGAAGTTTTTATTTTTATTCTGTTAATAGGAAAGATATACATTTATTTAGTGTGTGTATATGGATACCGGTTTTATACTTGACTCTATATTAGGTACTGGGGCAGAAATGAAGAACTGTGTAAAATTCAGATATTCTTAAGCAGTTTATATAGTCTCATGGAGAAAATTATGTACTCAAGGAATTCTTAAAAATTAGAAGGCAACAAATGGTTTACTGATTTGTTTAACTTGTTTGGGTATGCTGTAGGGGAGAGATTTAATATTTCTATCTTGATTTAAGACTTGTATCAGGCCAGCATTATCAATTTACCAATACCTATTATATATCTAGCAATATGTGATAAAAAAGTATAAATATGCTTCCTGATGTCAAAAGATTTTATAGTCTAGTTAGACTAATGACTGACAGTTACTAAATGTACTAAGTCTGTCTGGACTAGAATGATCTGGGAGAGAAGACTTCATGGAGTACATTGAAGATGAAGAGGCGTTAGATATGACTTTATATAAAGGGGAGGAAGGGTGACATTCCAGATGGGAGCAACAACATACAGAGGCAACGGTCCTGAGAGAAGACTACATTTCATTGTGGTAGGAGGCAATTGGGAAAGAGTGATGAGCATAGTAGAAATACCCGTGAAGGGCCTTGAAAAGCTATCCTAGGAGTTTAGACTTAAAGTGAGAGGCATTAGGAAACGAATTAAGTGTCTTTTTATTTAAGTGACATGTTGAAAGTGTATTCCAGGGAGATCTGAATGAAATGTGCAGAGTTAATAGGAATGAGAAGAGATCGGTTAGGCCACCTAATTGAAAGCTTCCGTTTTTATTCAGATGTTAAATGGTGAAAGCCTAGGTTAATATGGTGATAAAAGTAAAAATTCAAGAGGAGCGGGACTCATTTAGTGTTTATTAGAACCCACAGAGATTGCCATTTAAAAAAACACACATTTTTGAACAGACAGCACAACAGAATGGGGCTCATCTAAGTAATGAATTCTTCACAACTAAATGGCCAAATGATAGCAATTTGTGAACATGGGTTTAGGTGGTACAAACTACCTCTCTTGTATCTGTGATATATTTTGCTGTCTCATAAGTATGTAGCTAATAAATGTAAATTACCAATTGCAAACTTTTTCCTACTGAGTAAATTTGACAATATTTATGTTCCCCACCTCTGAGTCTTTAAAATATAGCTTGAAGATATACTTTAAGAATGTAACAACATACCTTATCTTGAGGTTAAAAAAAAAAAGAATGTAACAACATAATGTGAAATGTATTTCGTTATTAAATTGGGTTTTAGATTTTAGAGGAGGAACTTTTCTTGGTTTAGAAACTATGTCTTTCTGACTGAAATAATTAAGTTTGAGAAAGTACTGACCAACAAAAAATGGTTGAGGTAGTTGGAGGATAGAGAGTAACTTCTGATATGGGTAGGTATTTTCACAGTTTCTTTATGAGCCTGCCCCAGTCTATAGTCCTTGCAGCATCTCCTGCTTAGTAGGTAATTATCACTTTTTCTCTGGAGAGCCAGTGCTTCTTTTGGACCATTATCTAATCTAAATACTGTTACCAGAGAGTCTAGAACAGTATGGGATGGCATAGATACATTTACTGAGCTTAAAGCAAGTAATGTCAGTGAGTGAAGTAGGCGTGTTAAAAGACAGACAATGTGTATATGTACATGTTGAATTGGAGAGCATGTCTTATATGAATAGCACAGCCATCATCTTCAATGGATAGTTGCTATAAGAATGATAGCCAGTGTTACCGTATATTTATAGTTTTTTAAGAAAGGCTGGAAATATGGATTTGGGAGTAAAATCTCTGGATTTTTAAATGTTGGCAACTTATTCAAATAAAACACTTTATGGTCCAAATAAATCATGCCCAACCCACTTACCAGTGTGTCTGTTTGATGTAAAAAATGTCCAATTAATGTCAAAGACATGGGTATAGCACTACTGGAGACTCTTAACTGCCAATCTGTTCTAGCTTTCTATTTGTATTACTGAGTAGGATATACAAACATTTCTTTTTTGCAGTCCACAGTTACTTCCATGGCTTAATGAAATAGTTCAGGGTTTCTTATAACTTGTTGCTGAGTATAAATTGCAGCTGAGTATTGCAAGTAGCATGCACTTACTTTGAGATAGTTCTTGCCAAGATAGAATCCAAGATTAGTGTCAATTGTGGTAACTTCTAGTTTGTATTTAGCAATGACTTAAACTAAAAAGTTTTTGAAATGGAAACAAATAACGTTTTCCTCAAAGGAAGTTTTAAAATACAGAAGTTTTCTGCTTCTTCAAATGCTGGAGGAACAATAAAACATTGAGTAATGTACATATGGCTTTTAACTAATCGTTTCACTTTGGAGACTGTATCTTTGAAAACTGTATTGGCTTTTTTTTTTATTCAGATGTATCTTCTGGAGCTATTTATGGGTACAGATTGTAATGTTAGGGCTGATTTATTTGTAAATGAAGTAATGTATAAGAAAGCATTTTGTTAATTGTAAAACTTTATATGTAAGGGATATTGTGTCTTTGAAGTGGTGTTACTTTCCTTAAAATCTTGAAAATAAATTAGATTTGATCAGCAGTTTTTCATATATATATATTTTTTACCCTGGATATGCCAAGATCATATTTTTATTAATCTTATTTACCAATATAGTGAGTATCTTGTTTGGGATGGTACTGGCCTTTGAGGTAGTATATTTTTGGTTGTTGATGTTAGTTTGATTTTTAGAGGTATAAGTCATGGAGGGACTGTTCTTAGAAGATGCTGTTTCACAGATACCATTTTATTTATAGAATTTTTGGTGTTTTCTGTAGTGTTGTGTTATATTTGAGATAAGTTATTTTCTGATCCATGCTTTTGTTTTCTCCAACTTTAATAATCAATATATTGATTTAAAATGACTGACCATGGGTGTGATTTTTTAAAAAATGTTTTCTCTACTAAAATATTTTAAAGTGGGATCAGCAAGGTATGGTATTAAGTCCATTTGTTTGGAAACCTTCACTTTTTATGAAAATTTTATTGAGTAGCCAAATGCTATTTATAAGTAGATTTGTTTAATTTTTGAAAAAATCCTTTGTGACTTTAAAAAGCCTAATTCATTAGTCAACATGAGGAATATTCTAATTTCAACACTTTTCTCCTTTTACAATAGGATTGGATTCAGCATCAAAATACATCTACTCATATTGAGAGCTGTCGACAGTTACATCAACAGTAAGAACATTTTTTCTTTTTTTTAGGTAGCAAATCTACAAAATAATTAACATTCAGGTATGACTGTTAAATACCTTTAGTCTGATGCTTTGGAGAAAAATATTTTTAGGAAGCTATTGCCTGGTTAAAATATTAATTTTATAGAGGCATATTTAACATTTTTCCAAAAGAGGAGAGTTCAGTGTGATCTTTTCCTCTCCTTCCTAACTGAATTCTCAGTTGGTAGGCTTTTGATATAATTGGTTCATGCGTTGCTAGCTTGCCTTCCCCAGGATAGTTCATCTATTTTAGAGCAGGTAACCTTTCCTTCTCTTGTGTCCACCCTTTCCCAAAGGACAAATAGCTAAAAACCAATGCAAAGCAAACACCAGTGTTTAATTTCAGATTTAAAGCCCTCCTCTGGCTTAGAACCTGTTTTCAGAATAAACCTTAAGTAAAGGATGGACAAGCTAGATGTCTTAGTTCCTCAACATTAATTCTTTAATTTTTCCACCTTTTCCTTCTTTAAGAGAGAATACCTGTGAAGGTTTTCCTCTAGCCATAGCGGTGAAAAGTGTGATTTTTAATAGTATGCTCCTGTGTTCCTTGGAGTAATATTAAATTGTGTTTCCCCCAGCATCATTAAACAGTTCCTAGTCACCAGAATGATAGCAACATGTACCTGGGCAAATAGATTTTGAAATTATTATTCAGGACCCTTCTAGTTGCAAGTGATAAACCCAACTCAAAATAGTTTTTAAAGTAAGAGAATTTATAAGCTAATTTAACTGGGAAACTTAAGGGATAGTTCTAGTTTCAGGAATGATTGAATTGAATGCTCAAAAATCAGTGTCAGAAATATTTGTTTCTTGGCTGTTCTCTTCTGCATTGGTCTCATGAGATCTCAGGCACACTTCTTCCATGTAGCAAAGTGGCCCCCATAGTTCTGGACTTAAGTGATCTGTATAGCTGGCATTGATTGATTGATTGATTGGCACTTTCCCCATAACTCCAGGAGAAGTCCTTGGTTTGTCTCTTTTGGTCTGCTTTAAGTTAGTTGTTTATCTCTAAACCAATTATAGTGGCTATGGGAATAGGGTACTCCAACTCAATTGGTGTCATGTGTCTACTCCTGGTATTTAGAGTGGGAAAATCCCTATCTGAATCACATAGACAAAGAATAGAAATTGTGGTTAGTTCCCTGTATAAATGCTGTATAGACAAACATAGGTTATCATAGGGAGGTGATTGGTTACCTGAATTGGGTATGCCTTACTGCCACTATAAATGGAGTATCAACATTTTCCCACAGGTATTCAATGGGATGTCTTAATTTTTTGAAGGTGAGGAGTTTATGTGGGAGTGATTTTTGTTGTAGACAGTCATTTGTGCTAGGAAGAAGATTCTACCTAATTAATTAATTTATATTTATTAATCTATATGCTTATTAAAGCCTTTATATAGTAAACCTATTATTTTTTTCATGTACATAGGACCCTGATTTTAAAGCATGTGCTTTCCATGCATGCCACTTTAATGCTTTACCCCACTTTTTTTAAAAACTATTTTCAGCATATTAGTATTCTCCAGAGACATACCACCAATAGGGTATCTATACACACACACACAAATACAGACATATCTCATTTTATTGTGCTTTATTGTACTTTGCAGATCCTGCCTTTTTTACAAATTGAAGGATTGTGGCAACCCTAAGTCAAGCAAGTCTGTCAGTGCTATTTTTCTAACAGCATGTGCTTGCTTGCTTCATGTCTTTTTATCACATTTTGGTAATTTGTACACTATTTCAAACTTTTTCGTTATTATTACATCTGTTATGGTGATCCGTGGTCAGTGATCTTTGATTATAACTTGCTAAAGGCTTAGATGGTCATTAGCATTTTTTTTTTTTTTTTTTTTGAGGCAAAGTCTCACTCTCTGGGCTACAGTGCCGTGGCATCAGCCTAACTCACAGCAACCTTAAACTCCTGGGCTCAAGCGATCCTCCTGCCTCAGCCTCCCGGTTAGCTGGGACTACAGGCACGCACCACTGTGCCCTGCTAATTTTTTCTATTTTTAGTTGTTTGGCTAATTTCTTTCTATTTATAGTAGAGACAGGGTCTCGCTCTTGCTCAGACTGGCCTTGAACTCCTGAGCTCCAGTGGTCCTCCCACCTCGGCCTCCCAGAGTGCTAGGATTACAGGCATGAGCCACCGCACCTGGTCTATCATTAGCATTTTTTAGCAATAAAGTATTTTTAAATTAAGGTATGTACATTTTTTTAGATCCAATGCTATTGTATACTTAATACACTACAACATAGTATAAACATAACTTTTATATGCACTGGGAAACCAGAAAATTCATGTGACTTGCTTTATTGAAATGTTCTGGAACTGAACCCACTATATATCTGAGCAATAGATACGTTAGAGGAGATTTATTAGGAGAATTAGCTTACACGGTTATGAAAGCTGAGAAGTCTCATGATATGCAGGCTAAAGACCTGGGGTAGCTGCTGATAGTGTGGCTAAGTCCAAATTCGAAAGCCTCAGAATCAAGGAAGCTAATAGCATAATTCTCGGTTTGAGGCAGAAGGCTCTAGAGCCCTGGGAGACTGCCGATGCAAGTCCCATAGACCAAAGGCCAAAGAACCTGGAGTTCTGATGTCCAAGGGTAGGAGTCTGTGTTTTTTTCATTTCTTTTTTTGTTTTAGGAGGATGTTTTCTTGATGTTGATTTTTTTTGGAAAGTTGTCCTGTAGGGTGTCCTATGTTCTGTACTTTTTCTGTTTGTTCTCTCAGCATTAAATTCAGTTTGAACATTTTTGTCACAAATACTTCATAGGTAATGTTTTTAGTGTATCACACTGGAACACAGATAATGTTAGTTACATATAGGTCCTGGCTCTTAACCATTATGTTATACTACGTATGTGAGGAGTATCATGCTTCTGAAACACATTTTTGACTAGGTGGTATACAAAGTGGTTCCAAATTATACTTGCAGAATGTATATATGCTCTATCTTTCTGCCCTGGGCAGTGTAGATGAGAACATGTGTTACCTAGTGAACAGGCAACATAGGGAAGGTCTACAATACTATTACTAACTCTTGAATAATCGTCTTCAAACTCTTGTAAACCATAAACTGGAAAACTCTGAACCTGTCACTGACTATCTTCTAGGGAGGCTGAGAAAGCAAATACTTACCTTTTTAGCTTTTGTGGTAGAGGCAAGTAACAGAAAAGGGAATTGAGAATTGCTGTTGAGTTAATCTCGTTAACAATGTTTGGGGCAAATAAAAGCCACTTTACTAAGATTTTGACTTCATTATATTTTCCTGCTAGGTGACTTGTTGAGAGTTTGCTGCCTCCATTTTTATACGTGGCTTTCGTCTTTCTACTGAAATTGTATTCATTAATACAGCTTGTATGATACTGCTGATTCTCCTTCTTTGCCTTTTTCTTTCTGTGATTACTCTTTTATCTTTTGTTGGTTTTTTTTCTTTGCTTCACTCTTAAGTATTAATGTGCATAAAATTCTATCTTCAGCCTTCTTTCTTCTATAAATTCCATCTTGTGTTATAAGCCACTTACTTACAGCTGTGGCTTCTAAATGCCTGATTTCTAAATATCTCAGCTGTCACCTTTTTCCCTAGTCCAGATATTCATTTACAGTTGTTCCGAAAACATTGCTACAGTACCCTCACTTCAGAAATGTTCGTTGAGTCCCCATTGCCTTTTACTTGTGTGTATCCTCATTACCTGATTTCAAGGCTTTTCATAATTTGTCTCTACCCGAGACATCATCTCCAGGTTTTCCTCCTTATAATTTCTTCTCATTATTTTCATGCTGCAGCCAGATCAGTTCCTGGAATAGAACACCCATGTTTTGCCTCCAGTTCTTAGTTTATTAATTGCCACTGTGTGAAATCTGACCTGATCCATGCCTATTGGTAGCTGTTTTTAAGGGATGCCCAAAAAGCAACCTTTTCTGTAAATTGTCTCTTGTTTTCTTTCACTGGATATATGTACGAGGACTACTTGGTACAAGTTATGGGGTACTGTTTGTATTATATTCTGTGAGGTGCCATATAGAATATGATAAGAATGGTGTTCTCTGGAGTTCTGTAAAGCGGGTAAACTCACTTTTTTCTTTTAACCCTTACCTAAGCTTGTATCTTGTACCTATTCTGTGCCTCTTTAATATTTTTGTCCATGTACTGCTTGTTTTACTTAAGTAAGTTTTTAGGCCTTTAAGGTATGGGGAAGGTATATCCTCATGTACTTAATAGCATAATACTTTATTATTTATTGAATTAGGCACTCAAAATGTTTTATTTTCAAAAACATTTTCATATTTTAATATATTAATAAATCACTATGTAAACTTAGGTTTTGAACAGTCTTTCTGATTTATAGCTGGTAAAGATTAATTTAGCCTTTTAGTCTTATTTTAGCTATTCGTTAACATTGTTTATTCTCAAAATAGGTATCCTGACTGGAATCCTGAGATCCTCCCATCAAGAAGGTAATTTTTTTAATAGTGATATTATTAAAACTTAATTATCTTATAAAAGTAAACAGTTTTTTTCTTTTGAATTGAGTCCTACTTTCACAATTTTTACTTTTAAACAGTGACAGATGCAAAAACCTATGAGTCTGTATTCTTTCCAGCTTGAATGTGATCCCTCCCCTTTGTGAACTTCTACTTTCTTTAGTATTTTCTGAAAGTATTTTATTCTGACTTTATTATTATTTTATGTTTGTGATATCTTTGATCATAAATGCCTTGAATGCTGAGAGTGGTCTAAGTTCTGTATCTCCTACGGCTTCCCACTCAGTTTTATGTGTATACACATACATACACACACACACACACACTCACTTACCCGTACAGAAGTCAAAGAAGTATTTCTAGATTGCATAATCTTTCAGAAAAAAATTGTTGGAAAATATTTGTTTATGTAAATTGTTTCCTAAATTCTTTACTTAACTTAATACTTTCAGAACATAATTGCGTGTAATATTGGTACAGGAAAAGCACAACAAACTGATGATGATATTCTGTAAACTAGAAAGCATAAGTTCCAATCACTTGGAGGGCTAATCTGTTCTGATTATTTCTCATTTACATATAAGGCTACATTTGTTATTTTATATCATAAAAAATAGGTTTTTTATTTAAGTAAATACCTGTTATCAGAGTTTGGTATTGCTAATAGTTTGTTTTTAGGAAAGTGATGTACTATAATTTTAACTTACATTAAATTGCTGAAACTTGCTTTTTTCCTACTTTATAGAAATGAGGGCAATAGAAAAGAAAATGAAACTCCGAGAAGACGTTCTCATTCCCCCAGTCCTAGACGTTCTAGGAGATCAACCTCAAGTCACAGGTTCCATCGATCTCGAAGCCCAATACGTTACATATATAGACCAAGAAGTCGAAGTCCAAGAACTTGCCATCGTTTCATTTCTAAATACAGATCCAGATCCAGATCTCGTTCACCATATCGAATTAGAAATCCATTTAGAGGTAGTCCAAAATGCTACCAATCAGTTAGCCCTGAAAGGATGTCAAGGAGATCAGTGAGATCATCAGGTACACTGAAGGCCATGAAATAATCTTCTTATTTTGACTAAATTTTTAAATTTCTTTTTGTTTGGATTTTAAGTAATGAAATGTTCTGTTTTATTGGATTTTAGAATTGCTACATGAAGTATGACCCACACCCACAGAGTTCATTATTACGTCTAGTAACTTTGAGAAGAAATGTGGGCAAATATATCTGTCCACTAACATATTTAAAAACCAAGGATATAGAAACATTTTAGTTTGCCCTTAATAATTGATTGTAGACTTCCATGAATTCATTTAAAAATTTTTGTAATTATTTATATTTCAGGTTAATTGTGTCTTAATGTTGATTTAATGACCTTTTCAGAAATAGCTCATACACACCCACACACACACATATACACATATACACCCCTCTACAATGAAAGTGACCACTGTTAATGTTTAGGTAGTACCTTGAACTGGTCTCTTACTGCATTTAATGTATCCTAAAAGACTGAATGCAATGGAAATACTTTTAAATGTATAAGAGAGTTGTTCTCAAGTTGTGGTCCAAGGACCCTTTGGGGTCCCTAAGATTTTTTCAGAGTTCTGTGTGGTCTTCCCTTTTCCAACTATGTTATCTGTGTAAGGCTGGATTTTCTTTATACTTTTAACCAAAACAATGTGTCCAGCAGATTGGATGCAGAAGCAGATATGAGAATTTGGGTGTTGTCTTTTAAGCTCACCATTAAAGTATTTGAAAAATGTACAGTGATGCTACTCATCTCACTAATTTTGTTTTGGGAATTATAGTTATTTTTTATAAAAATGTTTATTTTACCATGAAAACTTATTTTATGGATTAATATTTTTTTAATCCTATTTTAATTTCTGATATGGTAAATATGAATAAATATAACACAAAAAGCTTTTCAGAGTCCTCATTAAGAGTGTAAAGCAATACTGAAACCAAAAGTTTGAGGGCCACTGGTATAAGGGAAGCTCATTGAACAAAGGAAATTCGTATAAAAGCCTTTTGAGTGAACAGTTAAAGACTAGAAATTTTTTCCATGTACATGCTCTCTTTGTGGCTTTGGAATAGCTCTATGTGCTAAATACTATTTTTTTTCTTTATAATATCATGAGATGGTTCCTACTTTAAGTTCTTTTCGATTGAAATTATATTTTATATCTTTTTACTAGATAGGAAAAAAGCATTAGAAGATGTAGTACAACGATCTGGGCATGGGACAGAATTTAATAAACAGAAGCATCTTGAAACAGTTGATAAAGGACACTCACCTGCACAAAAGCCTAAAACTGGCAGTGGGACAAAGCCATCAGTTAAATCTACAAGTTCTACAAAGAGTGATTCAAATTTAGGAGGACATTCTACCCGTTATAAATCAAAGAATGTTGAAGATGACACCTTACCGGAATGTAAACAGGTGTCTGATAAAGCTGTTTCTCTCCAGCATAAGGTCAGTAATTCTTTACTTTATTAGTACAAGTGTGCATATATCATTATGACAAATAGAAAACAAAGTTGTCTGAATCTTTTATTCCATATTTACATTAAGTTGGAAATCATGACTTGTTAAATTATTTTGATATGACCTATTTTATTGGCTTCTCTTACAAATATAATAAAAGTCTCATAATTCAAAATCTTGTAGTTTAGGAATGCTAGAGGTTTGACATTTGATGTGTCAAAAGAGAACATTTTGATGGTTTGGCATTTTTGGCTAGCCTCAGAAGCAGATTATTGTGATGGGTTTTGCTGTCTGTTTAGGGAAGTTAATGTAATCACCAGCAGCATTAATGAGCTTTTTAAATCTTTGTTAGTAAAATACTAGTGAGTCTCTATTGAGAATTGATCTTTTTAATGTTTTATATTTTTGTGGTACAATTCAGAAGTCAAATACTCTGTTGTACAGTGTAAGTAGTCTATTTTCGAATACTAATTTATTGGTGTATTTTGATTGCAATCTGGTTACTATACTGAGGTACTGTTTTATTGAATGTTTATTAAATTACTATTAAATAAGATATTAAAACATCCTGAGACTATCATCAGAGAAACTCCTAATGGGCTCGATTATTCAGACTTTCAACAACTACTGTTCCCTGCCGCAAAGATTATATTTAGAAGGATAAACTTAGAATAGTTACCCAGTAATTACAGAATTTTGAAGAACATTCTTGGTAAGAAATTTTGAGTATACGGAAAATTTTGAAAAGGCTGAATTAGTCTGATGAGATAACATATAAAAGTTCTTTTCATTTTGTTTTAAGAGTTCTATTTGGTGGCATTGGGACTTTTTTTTTTTTTTGAGATGGGATCTCACTATGTTTCCTAGGCTGGTCTTGAATTCCTGGGCTGAAGCGATCCTCCGCATCAGCTCCCAAGTAGCTGGGATTACAGGTGCCTGGCTACTCCCATGGAACTTTTGGAAAAGTTTTCTTTTTGGTTAATTTTTAACATAGGTGTTAAATTTGATATTAAAGTGTACTTAAATTATATGTGCTATATATGAGTCTTTTAAAATATACTTATCTAGAAATCATTTTCAATTGCTAGAACAGAGGGTGAATGAAGCTGTAATTTCAACTTTACTACATGGTTGGGGTATATAGATTCATATATAAAAATACTCTTTATTGGCCTTAGATCATTCAGTAGGTCTTATTACAAGATGCTATAAACAGAAAAGTGCACCTGTAAACTGATTGCCACCGTTGGGTTTAAAAATATAAATTACATTTCTTATCACTTTTCTTAAATTTTTCAAAAGTTATGTTAAAAGTGTGATTGAAAAATTGTGTTGAATATTTAGGAAAGATCCTTTAGAGCACTAAAATTTATGGTAGAAGAAATTATATAGGGAATTATTATTACTGTACTTTGTGGCTCAATGTGGTTTATTTTTAATTTTCTTTCACTCCACTAATAGCTTCGGAAAGACCTGGCTTTACATTATGGTTCAGTTGTTCTTGTATCTGAATTACCAGAGGATGGCTGTAATGAAGAAGAAATTAGAAAAGCATTTCAACCATTTGGAAAAGTTAATGATGTCCTAATTGTTTCTTATAAAAAGGAGGTTAGTCATTCAGTTTGTTCTAAAAATTCATACAAACTCATTGTTTTAATGATTGTATAAAATGTTGTTGGATCTCTTAGCTACTTGTACAACATATATAATTGTTCATTGAGAGTTATATAAATGTTTGGGGTGTGAATGAACAGTTTCCCCAAATAATTAATGTTTTATATCCTTTAGAATAAGATTTGGCCCACTTTTTCTGTAAAGAGCTAGATAATAAATATTTTAGATTTTGTGGGCCAGCCAAAGTCTCCCAACTACTATGCTATGCCATTGTGGTACAAAAGCAGCTATAGATAAAATATGTAAATGAGCGAGCATGGCTGTGTTCCAAAAAACTATTTATAAAAATAGGTGGCATGTGGTAGTTGTCCAACCACTGCTTTAGAACACCAGTAAAGTTATACTAAAACAAAGTACTGTTTGCATGTGGGATGTATTCCTGTAACACACGTGATTAAAGTTGAGAACTATGAACCACCCTCAGACTAAGTAGAATATAAACGTAGTGGTAGTGTCATCTTTGTTGCAAGAAGCCTCAAAAACGTGAGGTCGGGTTTACCGCAAGGCAGACCAGATCCTGCCTTCCATCTCCTATTGTTCAGTGAGCCCTGCCTTTTGTTCCTCTTGTTCCCTGTCTTTTGTTTCCTTTTGTTCCATGAGTCTGCCAAGGACTCCTGTGTTGTTCTCCCTGTCTGGGTGATGGTATAGATTCTATAAGGTTAAATGTCCATTGCATGTGTAAAATACCCATAATCAAATTACACCTTAGCAAAATAAGAAGAGAGGCAAAAGCAATCAGGACTTGAGATGATTTCATAGTTTTATGTTCCACAAGAAAGTATTAAGTCTGTTTTAAAATTCAGGGACTTGGATAGAGATTGAGCCCATCCTCCAAAGTGAGGTATCACAAGGAGAGAAAAACATGTACGCCATCTAACTGGTACTAAGTGACCAACACTAAGGTGTTCACATGGCAGTAATACTCAATTGGGTGGTGGGTAGGGGTGAGGTTGGCGGGAAGGTAAACACACAACTAATGGAAGCAGAACACACTGTATGGGGGAGGGACACACTTATAGCCCTGGCTTGGGCGGTGCAAATGAATTATATATAACCAAAATGTTTGTACCCCCATAATATCCTGAATAAATAAAAAAATAAATAAAATGCAGGGACTTTTAAGGTATATTTTTGTCTATAAAAGGAATAAATTTCATTTTAGGCTTACTTGGAAATGGAATTTAAAGAGGCAGTTACGGCAATCATGAAGTATATTGAAACAACACCTCTTCTGGTAAAAGGAAAAAGTGTGAAAATATGTGTTCCAGGAAAGAAAAAAGCACAGGTAAACTGGATTTAGATCCTGGATGTTTTATCATTTTTGATTAGTTTAACTTTTTAAGAATGGCAGGCATACAGAAAAATGCATAAAACATAAATGTTAACAAATTATGTGTATAAATTCAAATACACTGATGTTAAAAACTCCTTTATACATATGCAGGACTATAAACACTAGGCAATGACAAGCAACAGATTAAGAGAAAATAGAGCATATAACACAAAAATAGCAACCATCTGTGAAACCAGTACATAGGTCACAAAATAGAACGTTGCCAACATCTTGGAAGTCCCATGCCTGCTTCTTCCCAATCCTTACCACCCTCCTTTGTGCCCACATGTAACCCCTAACTTGATTTCTCATGCCATAGTTGAGTTTTGCCTGTTTTGAACTTTATATCAACAAAATTATAGAGTATGTATCCTTTTGGACTTTTGCTTCCTTAGAAGTATCAATGTTTATAAGTTTAGTCTTTTTTTTTTTTTTGAGATAGTCTGTCTCTGTTGCCTGGGCTAGAGTGTTGTGGCGTCAGCTTAGCTCACAGCAGCCTCAAACTCCTGGGCTCCAGCAATCCTTCTGCCTCAGCCTCCCGAGTAGCTGGGACTACAGGCACCTGCCACTATGCCTGGCTAATTTTCTCTATGTATTTTTAGTTGTCCAATTAATTTCTTTCTATTTTTAGTAGAGACGGGGGTCTTGCTCTTGCTCAGGTTGGTCTCGAACTCATGACCTCAAGCAGTGTTCCCACCTCAGCCTCCCAGAGTTTAGGATTACAGACGTGAGCCAACACGCCTGGCCCTTTTTTTTTTTTTAACTTTTTTTACCTTTTTAAAAAATATTCATTTAAAGGTATTCATTATCCCAGACACTAATTTTGCATTATATATGAGAAGTATTTTCTTCCAGTCTGTTGCTTGTGTATTTACATACATAAAGTTTTAAGTTTTTATGTGCTCAAATTAATTGATATTTTCCTTTATGGCTTTTGCTTTTTTTCTTCTGGCTGTTTTTAGAAGACATTCTCTATACCAGCACCAAAAAGATTTGATTATTTTGTTAATCTATTATTTGTGATGTAATGTGTGATTAGGATCAGTATTATTTCCAAAATGGGTAGCAAATTGGCCCAACATCATTTATGCCTAATTTATCCTTTCTTGTTGATTTGAAAAGCTACCTGTATGTGTATGTATTACCCTGTATACAGAGATCTGTTTCTAGCTATTCTGTTGCATCAGTCTGATTATTTTTGTGGTAGTGTTATATGGTTTCAATTATTATAACTTTATAATATTTCCCTCTCTTATTGGTAGAGTCTTTTTCTTTGTTCTTTATTTAAATTCATTCTGATTAATCTTGAACATTTACTCCTGAATATTATAGAATCAGTTTAAGTTCTCTGAAAAATTCTACTGAGATTTAGTTGATACTGTATGGAATTTGTATTAGCGTTTTTACAATACTGAGTCTTTTATTCAAAAACATGATTTGTCTCTCCATTTATTTGGATTTCATTTCATGCCGTTTAGCAACTTTTATATTTTTTTCATAAAGTTCTTGAACATTTTGGAGGGGCTTAAGTTTATTTCATATATATATATTACATATGTATACATACATAAAATACATATTTATATTGCTATTAGCAAAAGGGTCTTTATTTTTTCTCGTATGTTTTCTGAATAGTTGCTACTAAAGTAACTCCTCATCCTAGCTTAAACCTGCTATGTGCCATTCACTTATTCACATTGTCCTGGTTTGGATAATGAATTAAATAATGACCCTGGTTGTTGTTATTGATTTTATCACTGAGGGTTTCATTCAGTTTCAACTAATAAAAATCCTCACCAATGGTTTATTAAACAAATAAGAGGTATATTTATCTCATAATAGGAATCTGCAGGGAAATGATCCAGGGCTGGTTAAGCAGCTCCATGATTTCTTCAGGAATTCAGTCTGTTTTCTGCTCTACTATTTTCCCAATGTAGCTTTCATCCTCAGTTGTAGGATGGTTGCTATACCTTTTGGCATCATTTCTACCTTATAAGCAGAAAGGAAGGACTAAAAATCAAAAGCAAAATGGATTTTGATTTTCTTTTTTGGAAAGAATGTGTTTCCCAGCAAATTTGCCTGTGTTTGAGTTACCAGAATTATGAAACATGGCCATCTAATTGCAGTGGCTGTTAAGGGAGAAGCAGAGATTAAATGCATAATTTAAGAATTTAAACTTTATCCCAGGCTGGGTGTGGTGACTCTTACCTGTAATCCTTGCACTCTAGGAGGCTGAGGCGGGAGGATCGTTTGAGCTCAGTAGTCAAGACCAGCCTGAGCAAGAGCAAGACCTTGTCTCTACTAAAAAATAGAAAGAAATTAGCTGGACAGCTAAAAATATATACAGAAAAAATTAGCCAGGCACGGTGGTGCCTGCTTGTAGTCCCAGCCACACAAGAGGCTGAGGCAGAAGGATCGCTTGAGCCCAGGAGTTTGAGGTTGCTGTGAGCTAGGCAGACACCAAGGCACTCTAGGCCAGGTAACAGAGTGATACTGTCTCAAAAAAAAAAAAAAAAAAAATACATAAAACAGATCCACTGTCTCCATGGCCCTAAACTGCAAGTGTAGTGAAGCTGGCAACTTAGATATGCCAAAGAAAAGCCATAAAGTGCTTCCTTTGAGTGAAAAGGTACAAGTTCTCAACTTCATAAGGAAAGAAAAAAATTCTATGCTGAGTTTGCTAAGATCTGTATAATAAGATATAAGAAGATATTTTGAGAGAGACTACATTTAGATAACTTTTATTACAGTATATTGTTATAATTGTTCTATTCTTAGTTATTGTTGTTGATCTCTTAATTGTGCCTAACCTACAAAATAAACAGATAGGCATGTATAGGAAAAACCATAGTATACATAGGGTTCAGTACTATCCATGCTTTTAGGCATGCACTGGGGGTCTTGTAATATATCCCCCATGAATAAAGGGGGACTGCTGTAATTAATGATAAGAAAATGTAGATGAGTAGTAAGAGATGGTATGTAAAATTATGCTGTTGTGTAATCACAAATTGAAGAAAATGTCTTTATCTATATAGAAAAAGGTAATAATATATAGAAAAGGGTAATACTTTATGGTAGGAAGATTTTGGATGTTTGTTGTTGGGTTCTTATGCTTTTCTGTATTTTCTAAATTGCTTTTTAGAAATTGGGAGAAAACTAAATTCTTTTTTATTCAAAATATTTTCCTTCATAGAACAAAGAGGTGAAGAAAAAGACTTCAGATTCAAAGAAAGTATCTGTGTCTACTTTAAAGTAAGTGATTTTATTATTTCATATATGAAAATGAATATGCATATGAATTAAGAAATTTTATTTTGTAAAACTACATTTTAATATACTTTATCACCATAACCACAGTTTAAATGGGACATCATTCCATTTGAATTATTTTAAACTTTTTAAGATTTAAACTTTGTATTTTTAGAATTTTATAGAACTTAGAATTTCTAAGTTGCTGCTAACTTTTTTGGTCTTGTAAATAGAAAAGATGCAGATGCTTCAAAAGCTGTTGAAACTGTTACTTCACCTCCTATTGGTAAGTTGTTACTTTTATTACTCCAAATGAGTGTATCTTGTCGGTTTACTAGAAACTTCTTATAAGGTCATGGTAGAAAGACACCACTTACTGTGTTTTAATGGAAGGGACCCACATTGCATTCTTTAATTGACCCCTGTATTAAGCAGGTGGTTAATATTTAGCACTGTGTAATTATGGAATTTCTTCTGGAATAAATATAATGACTGAGATAATGTACATAAAATGTCTGTCATAGTTCCACAGTTAATAGCTGTTTTTTACATGTTTAGGTTAGTTTTGCAAAATCTCTCTCCATCTCCTCCCAATATACCCACAAGACAAAACATAAAGAAAAATATGTTAAGATTGCTTATCTGGTCCCCTTTGATTCTGAAAGTTAGCTGAGAGGCAAAAAGTAAGCAAAAGTGATTAACCAGAAGTAGATGTTGTCACACATCTGCCAAAAGTCAATTCTTTATACTCAGGAAAACACTTCAGGTCTGTCTTTATTATAAATCTAGTTAAATGAATTTTACATATAGGTTTAATAAACTAGGTTATCTTTTTTTTCTCAGTCCAGAGGACTAGAAAGTTGGAGTGAAGGAGTTGCTGTCAAAACGTACATTCATATGACTAGGAAGAATAAATCGCTTGATAGTGAAGGATAAGACAAAAAAGCTAAAATAAAGCAGACAAAGTATATTCAAAAAGTTGTATTTTGTATGTTCTGTTTTGGTGAGACAGGTATATAGTATGTTTTCGATTTTTATTTAGAATAGGGTAAGAGTTTTTAGGTACTAAATTCTGTCAGGTGAAAATTGGATTTTGTAGAGTATCTCATTTACACATAATATTTAGTTGGATAGAGTACAGAAGTATTCATAGTTAGTGGAGATACTATGGTTGGCTTCTGGAAAGCAGTACATTTTGACTAAGAGTTTAAATTAGATGATGTATGTGAACAGATAATATGTAAAGAAAGGGACAGAATATTACTTCATGTGGGGAGATGACATAACAAAGGTAACAAAATTGGACAATCACTGTATAGAAGGCCTTGAAGGGCCATGCTAGGAAGTTTTTGAACTTGACCCCATTAATAGCATTTTCCAAAATGTGTTGTGTGAAAGACTAATTCTTGAAAGATGTTTTGGGTCAGGTAAAGTTTGGGATATGTGTTACAGCCTTTTTTTTTCTTTTAAAAAAATAATCCACAAAACACATTCATTTTATGAAGCCCTATAGGAAAGAAACCTAGTTAGCTTTGCTTAATCCACTGTTTCCTAAGCTTGGCTAAAGTATATTCCATTTTTTTCTGTATAAGACCTAGTAATAATTGGTACAAACTCTGGGAAATTGCTGGATGGATTTTACTAGAAGTGTGGCAATACTATTGATTATAACTGAAAAACTTAGACATGGTGTTTCCTTTGAATTTGGGAAAAACCATTACCTTCGATCTTAACATTGCCAAATTTTGGCCATCAAAGAATATCTATTGAAGGTATTCTTTAGTCAGCCAATCATATGGCATTGAAACTGAGGATGCTTGGGAAATTTTTTAAGTTTAAGTTTTAAATTTTAGAAATAGTTTTAACAGAGTAAAAGTAATGAGTATAGGGAAAAGTGCTTTAAGCTAAATACTTGCTCCTTTCCAATATAAATGTAGAAAGAGAAGAACCTGTAATTATGACTGAGAGAGTATCAGGTGAGAAAGATAAGGATACACAGTATCTTTTTGATACCAGCTATGTCAGATCGAAGAGTGATATAATTAGGACAGTTTTAAAGATAATTTTGATTATAAGCACAAATGAAAAAGGATGAGGAAGTACAGCGAGGAAGTAAAAGCATAATTTGATCATAAAGGGAAACTTTAGAGCTCTTATCCATTACTAATTAAAAAATAATAATAATTTAGAAGGCCAAGCAAGGTGGCTCACGCCTGTAATCTTAGCGCTTTGGGAGGCTGAGGTGAGAGGATTGCTTAAACCCAGGACTTTGAGGTTGCAGTGAGCTATGATTATGCCATTGCACTCTAGCCCAGACAACAGAGTGAGACCCAATCTCAGGAACAAAAAAAGAAAAAAAGATTGCCTACTGTGTGTCCATGATAGGAGGCACTTTGTAGAGGCTTAGGATTTGTCAGTGAACCAGATAAGCATCCTTGTTTCCAGGTAGCTTACATTTTAACTTGCTGTGACAAATAAACATTGAATTATAAAATAAACATTAAATAATAGTTTTTTAGAAAGTGAGAAGTGCTATGGCAAAAAGAAAAAGTAGAGCCAGGGCAAAGATGATTCAGGATTATTTTGATTTAGAATTAGAATTTATTGTGTAAAATAAGGTATTAATGACTTGTTAAATAGAAGGGACTACTAATATAATCTGTGGCAGAAGAGAGAAAACAAGGGGGGAAAAACCTAACTTTTGAGGGTCTGTCCTGAGTTGTTTTTGAATTATGAGATTAAGTGATTTACTCAAGGTCATATGGGAGAGTTAGAATTCAAACTCAAAACTGTATGATTCCAAAGCCTTTTGTCTATACTATACTACCTCTCTCAGAATGAAAACTTGTTCCTAATCTCCTTTGATGGCTATTCTTCTTTTATCCTCCCTTAATAGTTTCTCTAACAGTGTGTTCCTCTTCTCATGTCATGCTTTTTTCTTCCTGAGTGATTTCTTTCCTTTCCGTGTCTTGAAGGACATCTTTCATACATAAATATATCCCCTCAAATTTATTCCTCTCATTTTCTTATATCATTTATTAATCACCACTAGTCATCCAATGTAGAAACCCCTGAGTAATCCCTAACCCTGTCTTTTCCTTTCTTTTCTCCCACCCAATTCAAACTTAAATAACGTCCTTCCTTTTGTCATCCAAACAGTGGCTGATTCATGTTAGTTCTTCCTTGAATCTACTTCAGCTCTCAAATTCTTTTTCCTTTGCTTCTGTCATGCCCGTAACTCTTTTAATTCAGACTCCATCCTCCCTTATTTGAACTTTTGAAGATAGCCTCCTGGCTGGTGTTTTTTATTCCACTCTCTGCTCCATTATTCACTCTGTTCCCTGAGGTCTCTTTAAAGTAGATCTAGTAATTCCACTCCTAGTGATCCATAGAATAAAGTCCAAATTTTTCAGCTTTGCATAAATTATGCCTTGGCCCCAGATTACCTTTTCAACTTCTTGACACTCAATTGTATATTATTTTCCAGCTATACCATGTTATTTCATTCCTCAGTTTTTTATGTATGTTGTCCATTTGTGTGGAATTGTTGTCTAACTTCCAGTGAACTTAGTAAGCAGTTACTAAGTACCTACTTGATAAGTATAAGGCAAGGTGCTAAAGATACGTAATCAAGACAACTGTGGGGGGAGGTGAGGCAGCAAATTCTAATTTATCCTTTAAGGCCCATAGGCTGAAACTTCTTGCTGATACTTTTGCTGACTCCTAGGCAGTTAGAAGCTCCCATCTTTCTTCTAGTAATAATTTTTACATTAAATCACATGTTATTAATAATTTGTTAGTAAGTGTATCTCTTTTACTTGGCTGGTTGAGGGAATATGTAGTTTTATTTTTCCATCTTTTAATATCTTGTGTAGTATAAGGGTTTATGAATGAATATTTGCAGAAAGAAGAGTATAGGGATCTTCAAACCAAGTTTATATTAACTCTGTAATTGAATCCATGGAAAAATACATATTGCACAAAATTTTCTGGGTTGTTACCCTTGATTGAATGAACTAGTTTTTGTGGTTTTCCTCTTTTAAAAAAAAAAATTCTTTTATTTTTGTTTTGTTTTTTGCCTTTTCAATTCCCAGTGGAGAATGACTTTAAGTTTAATTATAAAAGTGATAAATGTTAATTGTTAAAAGTTTGGATATTTCAGAAAATGTAAAGTGATCTGTACCATCCAGAGATTGCCTTTTGTTTGTTTAAGTCAATTATTTCCCCAGCAAAAGCACACTGCTCAAACAGTTCCCACATGTGAGTTCTACCAAACCTTTTAAGGAAGCAATAACTCCAGTTCTATTGCAGCTATTCTATAGCATGCCGAGAAAAGGAAAGCTTGGGGGAGAGGGGAAACAAGAAAAAAACAGGCTAATACAGACATCAAACAGTGATAAAGACCCTACACACATACCAGAATAGCTAAAATAAGAAATACTGATAGCACCAAATGCTGAGGAGAATGTAGAGAAGCTCATAAATTGCTCGTGGCAATGCAAAATGATACTGCTACTCTGGAAAAGAGTATGTTTGTTTCTTAAACATGTGCTTACATGACCTAGCACTTGCATCTTGGGCATTTATCCCAGAGAAGTGAAAACTTACGTTCATGCAAAAACCTGCATATGAATGTTTATGGCTACTTTATTCATAATAGCCAAAAACTGGGAACAACCCAAATCATCTTCAGTTGATAAACAAACTGTGGTATAGTCATAGCATGGAATACTATTCAACAATAAAATGGAACAAACTAAACAAACTATTGATAGATGCAGTGACTTAGATGGATTGCAGAGAAATTATGCTGAGTGAAATCAATCACAAAAATTGATATTATATAATTTTATTTATATCACATTCTTGAAATAAATGAATTACAGACATAGAGAACAGATTAGTGGTTGTCAGGAGTTGGGAGAAGGGAGGGGAAGTGACTGTTGATATAAATGGGTTTTTTTTTTTTGGCAGTAAAAGTAGTATTCCCCCCCCCCCCCCGCCTGCCCTCCCCGTGCAACCCCCAGTACACGTTTCCCCTCTCATTCCCACAGCAATGTTACAATCAGAAAAAAATAAGTTTTGGAGGACAGGATTTGGAGGGAGGAGGGGATGTAGGCAAAAACAGTCAAATCACAATAGGAATTTTTCAAAATAGGTTATTCCACTTAGTCATCATCTTCTTCCTCATCTTCAGGCTCTCGTTTTCGCTTCTGACCCCTTTCTTCTTCACCAAGATCATCTTTGTCTTCCTTATCATCTACTTCCCTGTCATTATAACCTTCTTCATCCTCCTCCTCCCCGCTCATGTCCTCCTCTTCACCTTCCTCCTCCTCCTCCTCATCTTCCTCCTCTTCCACTACCTGAGCATCTTCATCATACTCTTCCTCATCCTCGTCCTCCAGGCCCTCCACGTAGCCCTCAGCATCTGAGTCGGGCCTCCTTTTCGTCGGTGTCGTAGTCGTTGAGATATGTGAGTTGCACGAGGAGCTTGAACACGTTTTCTAGGTATTCGTTCAGGTTGGTTACCTCACAATTGAAAAGGTCTAAGTTCTTGAAAAGACCTCTGACTTTGTGCTGAGGTCTTTAATTTTGTTGCCACTTAAATTTAGATGCATGAGGTTCGGGCACTTTTCTGCCAATACTTCCAGGTCCCCCTGAGATTCTGTTATCACTTAGTTCAAGCTTCTTAAATTTGTTTAACTTTGGTAAGTTAGCGACTAAGGTGAGGCCTACGTTGATTGTACTTAAGAATTCCAGTTCTTCAAATTCATCTATGAGGCCTTCGATTTTGCCTTCATTTGACCGACAGTTGTCCAGGATGAGTTCTTTCACATCAGAGGGCGTCCTGTTCCGCAGCTCTAAATGAATCCGTTTGTCCATCTCTTATCTCTCGTGCTCGCTCTCTGCAGAGGCTCCTGCGCCAGCAGAATTCAATCAATAAACCCCGAACCCACGGCCGCACGTTTTAGGACTTTGAAGGCTCAGCCAGCTCCGCTCGGTTCTCCATAAATGGGTTTTAGAAGAGATCTTTATGAAAAAACTATCTTGGACTTTTTTGTTACAATAAGGGGCCCATTCATTGTGGCAAGTGTATCTTGCTCTTGCTTTTCCTCAGTAAACTTCATTTCACACTTTCCTTAAAAAATTTAAAGAAAAAAACTATCCTATATCATGACTGGTGGTGGTCAGTCACACTAAGATACGTGAATTATAAAATTTCATAGAACTAAGTACACATTGATGGTTGCATCTAAAAATAGTTAAATTTAAGTGTTGGTAGATTGTTCAGTGTCACTTTTCTGTTCGTGATATTCTATAGTTATGCAAAATGTTACTATTGGGAAAATGGGTGAAGAGTATATGGGATCCCTCTCTATTACTTCTTTCAACTCCATGTGAATTCACAATTATCTCAAAGTTAAAAGTTAAATTTTTTGCTGGTTGTGGTGGCTCACACCTGTAATCCTAGCACTCTGGGAGGCTGAGGTGGATGGATTGCTCAAGGTCAGGAGTTTGAGACCAGCCTAAGCAAGAGCGAGACCCCGTCTCTACTATAAATAGAATAGAAAGAAATTAATTGGCCAACTAAAAATATATATATATAAAAATTAGCAGGGCATGGTGGCACATGTCTGTAGTCCCAGCTACTCAGGAGGCTGAGGCAGGAGGATCGCTTGAGCCCAGGAGTTTGAGGTTGCTGTGAGCTAAGCTGACGTCACCGCACTCTAGCCCAGGCAACAGAAGTGAGACTGTCTCAAAAAAAAAAAACAGTTAAATTTTTTAAATACGAAGCTTTCACAATAAATTATATATAGAACAATTTAACTTAGGAATATTGATGTTACATTTTAAAGTAAAATTTTAACATAATTGAGAGCACTTTAAATGAATAATGGACTGCACAGGAAAGAGTCATATTGCAAATATTAGGTCATTCAACATGAAATGTCTGATTTCAAGTCAAAAGTTTAGTTTATTATATCTCAAAGAAGAAGCAGTACAATTAATCAAAGCATGTGCCTTAACCATCAACGCTGTTCTGCCATCTTAACAGTAGCTTGGGCTGGGCGCGGTGGCTCATGCCTATAATCCTAGCACTCTGGGACGCCGAGGCTGGAGGATTACTCAAGGTCAGGAGTTTGAAACCAGCCTGAGCAAGAGTGAGACCCCAGCTCTGCTAAAAATAGAAAGAAATTAATTGGCCAACTAAAAATATATAGAAAATGTTAGCCGGGCATGGTGGTGCATGCCTGTAGTCTCAGCTACTTGGGAGGCTGAGGCAGAAGGATCACTTGAGCCCAGGAGTTTGAGGTTGCTGTGAGCTAGGCTGATGCCACAGCACTCTAGCCTGGGCAACAGAGTGAGACTCTGTCTCAAAAAAAAAAAAAAAAAAAGGATCTAGTCCTAAAGGAACTTACAGACCACTTAGGAGGTAAGATGCGTACATTAATAACTGATACAGGATGTAAAAGGATGTACCATAATATCTACAGAAGCAGCATCATGTGGTTGGCATGATGCAGCACACTGAGCTGCAATGGTGCACAATGCAGACATAGTCCCTGCTCTTCTAGTTTCCATCCTAGTGAGATTAGAAAAGCAATAAACATCAAAATAGAATATAGTTTGGGTTGATTGCAGAGCAGAGTCAGTAGAGTTGAGTGGTAAGGAGGAGGTGCTAAGTGACTACTGATGTTAAAGAGCAATTATCCAAGAATGCTTTTCTGAGAAGGTGGCATTTAATGTCTTGTCGATACTGCACACCATGGCTGTATAGCAATGTGTGATTCCCTCACACGTAGCATGCAGCTCTTTAGTATCCATGCTTCTGAATAAGAATGCCATATGTTAAATTACACTCTGTTGACCACAGTTGCATGAGTAATATAATAGTAATTGCAAATGTGGCAGGAGATGACTGTCAGTAAACAGTATTTTACCTTTTAACTATTTTTTGCACTTGATTTTGTTGCCAGATAGAAACTATTTCCATATGGAGATTATTTTGATCAAAGCAAAAGGTGTGATTTAGACCAGTATGGTAAGGAAGCACTGCAGTGTGTGGAGGGAGCTTTGGACCTTGAGGCAAGAGCCCAGGGATCTGGTTCTGCTGACTCCTTTTGTGGCTGAGCAAGTCTTTTAAACTGTTAGGTCCACCATCTTTTTAATTTCTAAAATGGGGTGATTGAAGTAAATAATCTCTAGCAGCCTTTCTAGTCCTAAGATTCTTTGCATTTTTTTTTATGATTTATTAGCCTTGAACTTTGGAGAATTTATAGATTTATTCATTGTTCTTTTCCTCTGGTGAACTTTTAGCCAGCATTTATTGTATATATGAGCCTCTAGAACTGCAGAACTGGTGATCTCCTTCGCATAGGAAACATTGTTAAAATATGTTAGTAATCATATGTTTCAGATTTAATTAGAGTACATTCAGGCCGGGTATGGTGTCTCACGCCTATAGTCCTAGCATTCTGGAAGGCCGAAGTGGCAGGATCACTTGAGCTCAGGAGTTCGAGACCAGCCTCAGCAAGAGCGAGACCCCATCTCTACTAAAAATAGAAAAATTAGCTAGGGGTCGTGGCGCATGCCTGTAGTCCCAGCTGCTCAGGAGGCTGAGGCAGGAGGATCACTTGAGCCTAGGAGTTTGAAGTTGCTGTGAGCTAGGTTGACACCACAGCACTCTACTCAGGGCAATGGAATGAGATTCTGTCTCAAAGAAAACAAACAAACAAAAATATTAAATAAATAAATAAAATAAGTTCAGATAGTGGTTATATAATACGTATTCTGCACTGCATAGAAAATTCATAGTTTCAAAGTTATCTTAGAGCAGGGCATGGTGGTATGCACCTATAGTCCCAGCCTGTAGTCCGACTAGGAGGCTGAGGTGGAAGGATCCCTTAAGGCCAAGAGTCAACCAGCCTGGGCAACATAGCAAGACCTTGTTTCTTTAAAAGAAAAAAGTTATCCTGGCAGCAGTATTCTGAAAAGTCCAAACATTATTTGTGCCGTTAATTAAAAAACTATTTAGTTTTTTTCATCAGTAGGACAGGATAGTACTCATGTACCATCCGTGAATGTCATTAGGATTAAAAACTTTTATGGTTAGAAAAACAATTTTTTTTTTTTTTTTGAGACAGAGTCTCACTGTGTTGCCCGGGCTAGAATGCCTTGGCGTCAGCCTAGCTCACAGCAACCTCAAACTCCTGGGCTCAAGCAATCCTTCTGCCTCAGCCTCCCGAGTAGTTGGGACTACAGGCATGCGCTACTGTGCCCAGCTAATTTTTTTTTTTCTGCATATTTTTAGTTGTCCGACTAATTTCTTTCTATTTTTAGTAGAGATGGTGTCTCGCTCTTCGTCAGGCTGGTCTCGAACTCCTGACCTCGAGTGATCCTCCTGCCTCAGCCTCCCAGAGTGCTAGGATTACAGGCGTGAGCCACCATGCCTGGCTGAAAAACAATTTTTGAATAAAACCCTTCTCATCACTTCCACTATTGTCAGAGTTGTGTGCATGATAGTTATTAATATCAGTATCTTAAATAAATGCAATTTTTTGCCATAAGTTGATTTGTTTTTATCAAAATGTGCAGTTCCTATTAGGATGACTTATTTTAGTCCTGGTGTAATATCATTTAGGTTTATATTATTTGAATTTTATTATTCCCATTTCTTAATGTATATTCCAGGGAGAATGTTTTATTTTTACATATGAGGTAGAGGTATGAAAAGGTTATTATCAGTTGACAAAACAGGATGTATTTTGGTGGGATCAATATCTGCTTAAGAGCATGACTTTCAGTATAGCATGTGTGTGTATTCTAGATGGTCCTCATTTCCTGTAAGCATGATTACTAATTTATTTTTAAAGTCATTGAAAAATTAAAACAGAGGGGACAGGCATGGTGGCTCACACCTGTAATCCTGACACTCTGGGAGGCTGAGGTGGGAGGATCACTGGAGCTCAGGAGTTAGGGACCAGCCTGAGCAAGAGTGAGACCCTATCTCTACTAAAAATAGAAAAAATAGCCAGGTGTGGTGGCACAGGTCTGGAGTGCCAGCTACTAGGGAGGCTGAGGCAGGAAGATTATCACTTGAGCCCAGGAGTTAGAGGTTGCAGTGAACTATGATGATGCTACTATATTCTAGCCGGGGCAATAGAGCGAGACTCTGTCTCAAAAAAAAAGAAAGAAAGAAAAAGAAAAATTAAACCAACGTTTCCTATCCTTTTTAGCACAAAATATTCTTTTCTTCTTGAGACTCCACGTTTTAAAATACTTGTTAAAACAACTTTATAAAGAAATCATTCGTTTTCCCATTTTTATCCTTCAAAGACACATCTGACTACCAGCTAGAGGCTCTGGGTAGAACAAGATAAACAGGTGTTACCTCACTAAGTTGATAAATTAGAATCTGAAACAAAGATTTGTTTGTTTTTCTTAGGTGTTAAATCATTGTTGTCATATGTTCAGTTTCTCCTAGGCATTTTCAAATGTTAAAAATAACTTGTGGGCCCCAAGTAAGGAACCACTGATGTGTGGAATCCACTGGAGAAGCAGGCACTGTCACGAAAAGGAGAGAAACAAAACAAAAGTAGTTATAGGGCGGTCCTTTTCCTCTGGAGTAGTCTGTGTTGATTTTTCCCTTTCTGTGTTAGGAACATCTCATTTTAGATGAATTATTTGGTTTGTGTTGGTTTTGTTGTTTTCGTCGTTCATTTTTATCTTTTGTTTTAGGAAGGAAGACTTCAGGAAGTTATTGAAACTCTTCTCTCTTTGGAAAAACAGACCCGAACTGTGAGTAGTTTATACTGAAAACCTCAGTTACCATTAATTTCATTTAACATTGTTCCATTAACTTTCAATATATTTTCATTCTTACAGGCTTCCGATATGGTGTCTACATCCCGTATCTTAGTTGCAGTAGTGAAGATGTGCTATGAGGCTAAAGAGTGGGATTTACTTAATGAAAATATTATGCTTTTGTCAAAAAGACGGAGTCAGTTAAAACAAGTGAGTTCATGATTCCTCAAAAAACAAATATATTCGCATTTAAATAGGACTTTTAGAAAACTATTCTATGAATCTGTTTAAAATGTGTTAAATCAACATTGCAACATCCTGGAGGATGTTTTAAAATTCTACCCACAATCCCATAATGACACAACTGTTTGTACTTCTGGTCTTTATATATTTGCATATTTTTTACAAAAATTGTATTTAAAATGTTGATGTAGCTTTGTTCTATTTCCATGTTGTTCCTTATCTTCATTTTTATTATTTTAAATGGTTGTATTATGATCCATCAAGTTGATAATCTAATTTACTTAATCGTATCTCTTTTATTAAACACTTAATCTTTAACTTATTTTCGAGATCATTTTTAGACAGATTACTCATTTTGTTTAAAGAGTATATAAGTTTTCTTTTAGTGTTTCTGTGAACCTGGATTTTCTTCACTGTTTTCTTATTCTGCTTAAGATATTCTTCTGCTTGAGGTATATTTAAATGCTCCTCTATAGAAGTAGATTCCATTTTTTACATTTGTATCTCATCTTTAAAATGCTGTTCCCTGAGTAGCTTCTGGGTTCTTATTTTTTGCTTTAAATAATAAAGACAGATTGGGCACAGTGGCTCATGGTTCTAATCCCAGCACTTCGGGAGGCCGAGGAAGGAGCATCGCTTGAAGCCTGGAGTTCAATACCAGTCTGAGCAACATAACAAGACCCTGTCTCTACAAAAGTATAGAAAAAAAATTAGCCAGGCGTGGTGGTGTATGCCTATAGTCCCAGCTACTCGGAAGTCTGAGGCAGGAGGATCACTTGAGCCTGGGAATTTGAGGTTGCAGTGAGCTAGGGTGATGCAACTGCACCCTAGCCTTGATGACAGAGCAGGACCCTGTCTCAGAAAAATAAAAAGAAATATGAATAATAAAGGTAACGACACTGTAAAAAAATATAGTAGTGGAACCAAAAATAGATATATAGGATTCTTGTCCAAATTTCTTATTTTACTAATTAGACTGCTGCTAGGATGAGTGCAATATTAAAATGGGTTAAATTATTTTTTGCAAAGATCAGAGTTACTGTAATTGGTTTTGTTTTTGGTTTTGTTTAGGGATGTTTACATGCATATAAAATGCATTGTTAAGAATTAGCGGCCGAACGCGGTGGCTCACACCTGTAATCCTAGCACGTTCAGGCCGGGTATGGTGTCTCACGCCCATAGTCCTAGGACTCTGAAAGGCCGAAGCGGGAGTGTCGTTTGAGCTCAGGAGTTCGAGACCAGCCCGAGCAAGAGCGAGACCCCGTCTCAAAACAAAAAAGAATTAGCATAAACTTAATTGAGGCAATCTAATACATGTGGAATGTGAAATCACTTAAATATGCCTTTTGCTGCTCATTTCTTTGGTTTGAGAGATAATTATTAGTTAAATCATCATCTTCCTCTGATTTTCTAAGTGACCTGCTCTCTTTGGCAGTGGTCCCCAACGTTTTTGGCACTAGGGACCAGTTTCATGGACGACCATTTTTCTATGGATGGGGGGTGGGATGGGGTCAGGGAGATGGTTTCAGGATGATTCAAGTGCATTACATTTATTGTGCAGTCAAACCTCTCTGCTAATTATAATCTGTATTTGCAGCCTCTTCCCAGCACTAACATCACTGCCTCAGTTCCACCTCAGATCATCAGGCATTAGATTCTCATAAGGAGCACACAACCAAGCTCAGATGGTGATGCGAGCGATGGGGAGCGGCTGTAAATACAGATGAAGCTTCACTCATTGGTCTGCCTCTCACCTCCTGCTATGCAGCCTAGTTCCTAACAGGCCATGGACCGGTACCAGTTAGAGGCCAGGGGTTGGGGACTGCAGCTGTATGGGACAATTATAAGTCTTGGGCGCAGTGGCTCATACCTGTAATCCTAGCACTTTGGGAGGCCGAGGCAAGAGGAGCGCTTGAGGCCAGGAATTTGAGACCAGCCTAAGCAACGTAGTAAGACCCCCATATCTACAAAAAATTTAAAAATCAGTCAGGCATGGCGGTACGTACCTTTATTCCCAGCTACTTGGGAGGCTAAAGGAGGATCGCTTGAGCCCAGGAGTTCAAGGCTGTAGCGCACTAAGATTGTGCCTGTGAATAGCTGCTGCACTGCAGTCTACGCAACATAGCAAGACCCTGTATCTAAATAAGTAAAATAATTTCATAGTGTCATAAAATTTCGTAGCTAGCGGGGGGACTGTTTAATTTTTTTTCGGATGAAGAAATTGAGATTTGTATGTAAGGCTCTTGGAATGTGAAGAAACATGCAGCCTATTAGCTTTTGCCCTCAAATAACCTATAGTTTCATAAAGAATATAAATCACAAGTAATCATTAGCACATCTTTATCAAGTATCCTTAAAATTCATTAGAAAAATTACACACCTATATTAGGCAGTGTATAATAAATGACACAGAGTAGTGAAATATGCTAAGAAATATGAAAGGAGGAAGACAAAGTGTTTGATTAGGTTTATTAGGAAAGGCTTCTCAGAGAAAAAGGATTTGAGTCCATTTGACAACTGACTGGTGACAACCAGAGCTGGAACCAGGGTTGCTCTTTTCCCTATAACATATTTCTTCATAACTATGGAATGTGCTTAGGGTCTCAGAAGTCTGTGTCTTTTTCCACGATTATTTTATTTTAAGTAGACTTAGGAATTTTTTTAAAAACATAACCTGTTCTAGATTGCTTTAGATTAATGATTTCTGTTCACTGTCTGTCACTTTGAACCCAGGGAATCTCTCCAACTATAACTTCTCTAATGGCTTACCTATATTTTTTTCAGAAGCAGCAGGATGTTCACTTCTCATCAGAGTGTTGATATACAATAGTCCCCTCTTATCTGCAGGGGATATGCCTCAAAACCCCCAGTGGAGACCTAAAACCTTGGATAGTACTGAACCCTATACACACTATGTTTTTTCCTCACTAAGTCAAGAACTCTTTTACCTTTTCATTTAAAGGAGAAAGCACTTTTTGGCTTCTCTTTGGCATATCCAAATTGCCAGCATCACTAGTATTGTGCTTTGGGGCCATTATGAAATAAAATAAGGGTAACTTGAACACAAACACCGGGATACCAAGACAGTCAATCTGATAACCAAGATGGCTGCTAAGTGACTAGGGCTGGTAACATAGACAGCATAGAAATGCTGGACCAAGGGATGATTGGATGGCATAAGATTTCATCCCTACTCAGGATGGCCTCAATTTAAAACTTACAGATTGTTTATATCATTTTTGGACTGCAGTTGACCTTGGGTAACTGAAACCACAGAAAGTAAAAGCACAGTATGGGGGGAGTACTGTACTTGTTTTGGGTTTTTCCCCCCTCCCTCTGATTTCTGTTAATGTATTTTTTGCACAGCTTTTAGAATTATCAGGTTGTGTGCTCTCCTAGAAATCATTGTTATGATTAATTTTAGAGGGATCATGTATTTTGTGAGATACTAGATGTCCTAGGGCTTTGCACTTACTCAAAGAGTTATATTTTACAGTAAAACCTTAGCTTTCTGGAACCCCTGGGTCTCTGAACAGCCCATTTTTCAGATAGTTAAAAGTTTTACCTGAGCTACTTAAACATTACATGTTTTTCATGGAAATCATTCTAAGATAGGCTGTTTACTTTTATGCCATCTTAATCAAAATATATTTAATGTAATTGAACATTTTCTTGATGACACAGGGTCCTAATTATTATTATCAATAATTATGGTAGTCTATTTAAAAATCTACATTTGGGGTTGGCAAATGATGGGCCACAGATCAAATCTTACCTGCCACCTATTTTTATAAATTAAGTTATTGGAACATAGCCATGCCCATTTGTTGATATATTGTCTGACAGCTTTGAGTTACAAAGCCAGAGTTGAATACTTACCACAGAGACTGTGTGGCCCACAAAATCCAAAATATTTACTTTGTAAATATTTGCAAAAATTTACAGAAAATGTTTGCTGATCCATGACCTAGGTCTTAGAATATTAGAGCTGGAGAGAATGTAGTCCAACCCCTTATATTACCTGTGAAGAAACGGAGGGCAAAGAATCTTTTGTGTCATATTTTATTGAAGTGCAAATGGGTGGCTGTGGCTGCTCCTCCCCCCCAGATGAGGGAACTGTTGAGCCCTTTGCCTCTGCCACTGCCTCTTTTCTCCTAAGTCACAGGATCTGCTGGTCCCAGCTTCCAGCCACTGTGGAATTCTGCTTTCTCTTCTCTTTTTTCCTTTTTAGTTTGCTGCCATTTCTTCCGTGCTTTTCTGCTTGCCTACATCTTTGCATCTGAGGGTTTCCTAACCTTTATTGATTTGTTACTGCATATTCTGTGCTTCTTAGTTAACAGTGAGATTTTGATGTTCTTTGATCCTTTTTGGACATATCAGTAGAGTTGCTTGGGAGGACCAACTTTGACCATAGCGCCTCCATTAATAAAGTACATTTTTTCCTGCATGAGGAATTAGTTTTACTTATGAATAGTTTTTAATATTTTAGGCTGTTGCAAAAATGGTTCAACAGTGCTGTACTTATGTTGAGGAAATCACAGACCTTCCAATCAAACTTCGATTAATTGATACTCTACGAATGGTTACAGAAGGAAAGGTGAGTTTTCTGTTAACATAACTCACAATGATAAGTACTGTCTTTTCTGTATTCAGAGATACTTGTGTATTTGGACATTTTATATAAGTATGTGTGTATGTGTATTTTTTAAAGAAATACACAAAATGTCATCACTTTAATTCAACCAATATTATCTTTGTACATCTCCTAGTATCTTCCCATATACAAATGAATATATTTAAATAGTGACAGTCTTGCTATATCCAGGTTTTTCTAGGAATTAGTGATCTTATCCCAAATTTATATGTTGCTTTTTAAGAATGAATAAAAATTCTACAAGGCCAGGGGTGTGGAGAGGCCATTTTAGACATAGGGGAAATTATATACAAAGATACCAAAATAAGAATCACAATGATATATTTAAGAAACTGCAAGTAGTTTGATATTATTGGAAATGAAGGTTTTGAGGGAAAAGGTTGCTGCAGAGCAAGGGCTGAGGGGTGAGCAAACCTAAGCATAACATTCATTCCCTAGACTCATTAGATTATACTGTAGTTATATTTTTAATATTTAATTTTTTGGACATTATAAATCCACTAACACTACTTATAGCTACAAAAAATGGGCTGGGCGCGGTGGCTCACGCCTGTAATCCTAGCACTCTGGGAGGCCGAGGTGGGCGGATCGCTCAAGGTCAGGAGTTCAAAACCAGCCTGAGCTAGAGCGAGACCCCGTCTCTACTAAAAATAGAAAGAAATTAATTGGCCAACTAAAAATATATAGAAAAAATTAGCCGGGCATGGTGGCGCATGCCTGTAGTCCCAGCTACTCAGCAGGCTGAGGCAGAAGGATTGCTTGAGCCCAGGAGTTTGAGGTTGCTGTAAGCTAGGCTGACGCCACAGCACTCACTCTAGCCTGGGCAACAGAGTGAGACTCTGTCTCAAAAAAAGAAAAAAAAAATCCTAGCCACTTTAATACTTATCAAGATTAGATATTTTTAAAGAAAATAGCCTTATATTTAAGATATGTCAGATTTAGAGTTTTAGTTGAATTGTACATGTTGGACTGCATATACTCTTCATAAAGTGTGTTATTTTTCAAGTAATCAAATGGCACTTTCCATTTTCTTTGTCATTTGTGTAGCTTGTGGTCCTGTTATTTGTTAAATAGTAATTTCATATTTAGATTCTCAAAGCAAAGTTGCAAAATATGGGTAAGGTTTGTAGGAACATTTTCTTAAAAATTATGGCTATATTTGTGAAATATAAAATATCTCAGTTATATTTGTACACAGAGGGTAAAATGCAAAATAGCTGCAAGATAAATACTCTTGTAATTAGTTTGAAGAATTGTTCATTTCTACTTTTTAAATTTTAACACATTTCTACAGAAATTTTGATAATGTAAATTTCTCTCGTTTGTAGATTTATGTTGAAATTGAGCGTGCTCGACTGACTAAAACATTAGCAACTATAAAAGAGCAAAATGGTGACGTAAAAGAGGCAGCCTCCATATTACAAGAGTTACAGGTAAGGTGTTGCATTTTGAAGTTTGTAAAACTGTATGTTTAGTCCGTAATATTTTCTTGTGGAAATACAGAGTTGGGTATCTCGTTTTCTAAGTGCTTGGGACAAGAAGTGTTTCGGATTTTGGATGAAAGCTGTGAATGGGATCTGTTTTCATATTTGAAATTGTAATTTCAAAATTAGTCCGTTGGTCCCCAACCCTGGGGCTGTGGCCCAGTTTCAGTCCTTGCATCACTTCCTCCCACCCCGGTCCATGGAAAAATTGTCTTAAAAGAGTACATACTGTATTTGACATTCTTGAAAAGACAAATCTGTAGTGATGGATAATAGATCATTGGTTGTCTTATCAGGACCTTATGAGTGGTGGAAGTGTGTGACTATAAAAGGGCAGCATGAGGGAGTTTTTTGGGGTGATAGAACGGTATCTTCATTGTGATAGTTACCCAAATCAATACATGTGTTAAAATTCATAGAACTTTACACCAAAAGGGAAAAAAATCCATTGGCAATTATAATTTCCTAGAGGTAACTATCTTTTAATGTAATTGTCATCACTTTCCCTGTATGTACGAATGTTCTTATTATTTAACAAGAGTGAATATTTTAATATCTATTTAATTTGTTGCAATTCACAAAAATTACTATTATAAACTTATTTGGGGAATTACTCTGCTAGGTGGAAACTTACGGGTCAATGGAGAAGAAAGAGCGGGTGGAGTTTATTTTGGAGCAAATGAGACTCTGCCTAGCTGTGAAAGATTATATTCGGACACAAATTATCAGCAAGAAAATTAACACCAAATTTTTCCAGGAAGAAAACACAGAGGTGAGCGTATCCCTGACTGTATGTTTACTTTGAAATCATTTGAATAAAAAGCATAAACCCCAATTTATATTGTTGACCTTTTTGCAGAAATTAAAGTTGAAATACTATAATTTAATGATTCAGCTTGATCAACATGAGGGATCCTATCTGTCTATTTGCAAGCACTACGGAGCAATATATGATACTCCCTGTATACAGGCAGAAAGTGAAAAGTGGCAACAGGTAAGAATATATATTCTTATAATTGACATTGTTACTTATTCGGAAGAAGGATATGCATTTATTTCTTTTCAAATCATTGTAACTGCAGTAATTAGATGAAATTGTATGGTGCTGCTTTCTATTCAGTATTGATGTTCAGTATATCCTTACTGATTCAGATTAATTGGGTCGGATTATGGGTACTATAATTGGACTACGGGTACTATTAATTGGGTCGGATAATTGGGTACTAGGTTATGTACCAGTTTTGAAGTAATGTAGGCTTACTGCTTAAAACATGTACAACAGGTCCCCTAACAAAGGTTGCAGATAAACACTAAGCATTACCTTGGAAAGTTATCTTACAAAAACTGTTTTAAAGTACCTACAGTGTGTATTTCACATTTATGTTGTTGACTTGTTATAAGAGCTTTTTCTTTATACATTTGTCAAAAACGAATGTCAAAAAAAAGTCAGCTGACATAGTAATTCAAATTAGCAAAGGTTTGTTATAATAGTTTTATGGAAACTAAGTGTCACAGAAAGACAAAATGAAAAGGCAGCCTAGTAAGATTTTTCCCCCCTAAGACTTTTTGACTACAAAATTAAAAATGAATATATAGTTATTCCATGATTTTCCATTTCTTGCCAAAATTTCCATTATGTTTTTAGTTCTTGCATGTAACCAGCCTGTTGTGTTATACAACTTTTTTAGGCTCTGAAGAGTGTTGTGCTCTATGTTATCCTGGCTCCTTTTGACAATGAACAGTCGGATTTGGTTCACCGAATAAGTGGTGACAAGAAGTTAGAAGAAATTCCCAAATATAAGTAAGTACTTTTAAAATTAGCATAGTATATCTCAGTAGAAACACTATTTTCAAAAAAAATTGATTAACCTAAGTGTATACTTCATCATTGGTGGCTGATAGATTGTATTAGAGAATAAAATTGGAGATAATAAAGTGGTGAAATGTTTGTTAGCATTGTATTATAAATTAATGTAATAGGATTATAACGTGCTTTATTCTAAACTACTTATCAAGTAGAAGTTTTATATCAAGCTTACTTTAGCAGCTTTTGATTAACCATTTTATAAAGTTTTATCACTACTAGTTTGGGGCTTTGTGATTTTGGAAATAAATACTTCTGAAAATCTGTTCTATAAATGATATTTGCTTCCTCATAAGCACAATAGCCTTTTATTTTTTAAGGACCTTTTAAAAATTTGTTTCATTAGTACATTTATAGCCAGTTATTCCAAAGATTGACATATACAATAAAGGAGAGAGCAGATGTTAAGTAGGGAAATGCTCTATTCAGAATTAACGTAGAGCCAGGTGCAGTGGCTCATGCCTGTAATCCTAGTACTCTGGGAGGCCAAAGCAGGAGGATCATTTGAAGTCAGGAGTTTGAAACCAGCCTGAGTAAGAACAAGACCCCGTCTCTACCAAAAATAGAAAAAATTAGCCAGATGTGGCAGCATATGCCTGTAGTCCCAGCTACCCAGGAGGTTAAGGCAGGAGGATCACGTGAGTCCAGGAATTTGAGGTTGCAGTGAGCTATGATGACACCACTTCATTCTACCCGGGATTCAAGTTTTAGACTCTGTCTCAATCAATGAATCAAAGTGGAAAAATGATAGTAAAGTTGGTAAAATAAATAATCAAATTGTGTCTCATTCGAAATAAAAACTAATTAAAACTTGATTTATTTTTGAAATTTGCTATTATATTAGTTAATACTTCATTTTTATAGATTTGGTATATTAAGTTGTATACAATTTACAGGGATCTTTTAAAGCTTTTTACCACAATGGAGTTGATGCGTTGGTCCACACTTGTTGAGGACTATGGAATGGAATTAAGAAAAGGTTCCCTTGAGAGTCCTGCAACTGATGTTTTTGGTTCTACAGAGGAAGGTGAAAAAAGGTGGAAAGACTTGAAGAACAGAGTTGTTGAACATGTAAGAATCTGGCATGATAGAGATGATAATTTTTATTTAACCTTTAGTGAATTTACTTTTTAGAATTATCTTAGAATTAAACTTTAACAAATTTGAGCATATACTATTTTATTTTTCAAGTTTGATAATCAAATGTTTCTTTTAGATGTTATGTCTTTAATTCTTCACATTAGGATTTTTTTAATGCTCAGTGTAGTAGTGATGTAAATTTGGTGTTCAAATATTTACTCTGAATTTCTCAAAGCATATCAGAATTTATCTCGTCTTGCCTTTATTGTCCTATTTTTGGCAGCTCAGAAAAGATAATTATATTTGAACATGCTTATTTTGAGAAGACCTCTCAAGAATCCAAAATCTTATAGCATATAAACCAAAAGAAATTTTCTAAGAATGGGGTGGGGGTGTTATTTCTGTCTGATATTTACTTGCTAGTCTTGGAAGTGGGTCACATGTCTGAAGCCTGAACTTTGATCTTATTATCACTATAAGCTGAATTATGTCAACATTCATTCATTTAGGTAACAAACATTTATTGTGAGCCTTCGGTGTACCAGACACTGTACAGAGTGCTGGGGCACATGGGCAAATAAGACATGATCCCTACCTTCAAGAAGCTTAAATATCATAGCAAAGGTGTGTTTATAAATAAAAAGTATTGGAGATATTATTTTGGTACAGAGTATAAAGAGTAAAGTGAGGCATAGGAGTGAGTTGATTGGTTCTACCTGGAGTAATGGTCAGGCTAGATATGTAGGAATTGATGAGTGAAGTGAGAGATTTGTAAGAGGAGTAAGGCAAGGGAAGGTAATCTGAGCAAGGACATGGAAGCACAAGCCACCAGGGAACTTAGAGAATGCCAAGAAAAGTTGGAGCTGTAGAAAGGATCTGGGTCATAAGAAATTTTGTATGCCCCAGTAGTGAAAACTTTTAACTAAGGACAATGTCTAGGCTTGTATTTATTAATACAAAACCCCTTGTGGGAGTGAGTGTGGAGAATGGATTTGGAGAGATATATAATAATTATGACTAGAGATGAGAAGACTAGTTAAGTGAGTGGCTGTATGGACTTGGATTAAGGCAGTAGCCAAGGGATTGAGGAAGAGTGCATGGAATGGAGTTGTTCTAAGGAAGGAAATCAATGGAATGTAGTCATTGATTAGATTTAAAAGATGAAGGAAAAGAGAGTAGAATGCTTCTCAGGCTTTGTGATAGGTCGGTATTGCCATCAGCCCTGATGGAGGCAGGAGGAGGTACAGCTTCTTCAGAGATGAGTTCATTTTTCTCCCCACTGTTCCCCATTTTTCCTTGTGAGTGCTGGTGTTTTTTTAATAATGTTAACATTGAGAATAGTAAAGGATAATTCCAGCTCCTTGGGAGGATGAGTTGAAAGGATCGCTTGAGCCCAGAAGTTCAAGATCAGCCTGGGCAATATAGTGAGACCTTATCTCAAAAAACGGGAGTCTCTGTGTCTAACTTCAGCACCACATCCAGTGAAATTTAGGAAATTTAATTTGAAGTTACCTTTAAGTAGTTAGAATGATAGTAAAGTGATAAGTGTTTTGCGATTATCTCCATTTTTGAATTTTAGCCTTTAAAATATTTGTGTCATAATTAGAAAAGCTTAATTTTAGATTCTTGCATTTAGCAAAAATATTTTAGTACAGTTACAATTTTAACCACTAATTTAGTTAACACAAGCATATATTGACTATATATTTAAAGAGTTGTGGGCCAGGCACGGTGGCTCACGCCTGTAATCCTAGCACTCTGGGAGGCCGAGGCAGGCGGATCACTCAAGGTCAGGAGTTCAAAACCAGCCTGATCAAGAGTGAGACCCCGTCTCTACTAAAAATAGAAAGAAATTAATTAGCCAACTAAAAATATATAGAAAAAAATGAGCCGGGCATGGTGGCACATGCCTGTAGTCCCAGCTACTTGGGAGGCTGAGGCAGAAGGATTGCTTGAGCCCAGGAGTTTGAGGTTGCTGTGAGCTAGGCTGACACCACGGCACTCACTCTAGCCTGGGCAACACAGTGAGACTCTGTCTCAAAAAAAAAAAAAAAAAAAGAGTTGTGTAGAGTACTCATAATTTATAAATAATTACAGAAATCAAAATATCTAAGTATTTAGTCTTGTTATTGAAATTTAGAACTAGCTTTCTTCCAATGGTGGGCTATAGAAAAAGAAAGGCTCTGAGTCTGATATTTTAAATAAACTTATTTGGATATGAAAATAAATGGACTTTAGCCTTACTGACAAATGTTATGTATTCTCCCTGCCCTATCTTCTTTCCCAAGAATATTAGAATAATGGCCAAGTATTATACTCGGATAACAATGAAAAGGATGGCACAACTCCTGGATCTGTCTGTTGATGTAAGTAGTAAGCATCATTGTTTGAGTTATTTGTAGCCATTCGTATTGAATACCAATCGGTTTGTAAAAATTAAATGAGAAAATCCATTGTTATATTATTTAATTTTATATTTAGGTAATAGAAAGTTTCCCAAGTTATCTTGAGCCTAAATAGCTAGTTTATATAATAGTTACATTAATATTGTTTATGCTAGTTAAAATCTTCACTTAAATATGTTAGTTTTACATTGATTAATTTGAAGTCCAAAGTACACATATCATATGTTCAGGTTTCCACAAAAATGAACTGCATAAATAAAATAAATGAGGAAGTGAAAATAAGCGAGTAAGTGCAATTGACCTGAAAAGTCCCAGGACTTGTTAGAGCAGTATTGTATTCAGGTCTCTGTTTCACGTTGACAAAATGTACAGCACACAAAGGAAAAGGAATTATCTGAAGTGTTTAGTAATGACCTGAAAAGGGATTTCTGTCATTGGAAGGAGTTGTGACAGTTCTGCTGATAAAGAAGAGTCATGGAATGTTAGAGTTGGAAGATTTGCTCCTTGGCTTATTCTTCAGCTCTTCTGATTGGTGAGCCAGGGCACCAGAGTCCTTGGAAGTCAGGTGTCTTGCTTGTAGCTACATAGTTGCCAAGTAACAGAGCATATGTGCAAACCAGGCATCTCTGGAAACAAATTAGCTATACCTTCTGCCTTTTAAGGGGAAACATTGTAGAAAAGGATTAGAACAACTTGCCAGTTGGCATGGGCTCTTATTCCCCAAGACCAGCAGTATTCAGTTTGTAGGTAGGCAGATTCACACTCAGCCCTGACTCTGAGTCGATTCAGAATCTATTCATTCCCTAAACTATCAGTAAAATAAGTACATTATTACAGAAAGTCAGCAGTTGCTAACTGTTTATAAATTTTTAGCCCTGCATATTCTTGGATGAAGAGTTTAGAAAATGGTTTCCTTAAGTTTTATTTATTGTCTGTAATTATTTGTCTTAATCCAATTTATCTTTTTCTCTTGTAGGAGTCTGAAGCTTTTCTCTCAAATCTAGTAGTTAACAAGACCATCTTTGCTAAAGTAGACAGATTGGCAGGAATTATCAACTTCCAGAGACCCAAGGATCCAAATAATTTATTAAATGACTGGTCTCAGAAACTGAACTCATTGATGTCCCTGGTTAACAAAACTACACACCTCATAGCCAAAGAGGAAATGATACATAATCTACAATAAGGGTCTTAATGCTTTTAGAAAAGAATTAAAATTGGAAGTCATTAAAAAAAAAAGACTGTTATGGTGTATATGTTGGGTTTTTGTTTTTGTTTTTCTAATCTCAGCTCCTTTGTCTAAAATTTTAAAATAGTGAATATATTTCAGGCCTCTTTTAACCTTCAGTTCCCTGATTTCATTGTTAACTTTGCATTTGCAGTTGGTGCAGAAATATAATACATTTTTATTGTCTGAATACACACAAAAATATGTGTCATAATTTACCCAAATATGTTTTTCTATCATTTGAAACCTTTTTAGCTACTGTTTGTTTTCATTCAACTAACAAACATAATATTAATAAATAAAAGCAGTATATGCACGTTTACTTTCTATAGTTACCTATGTTTCTAAACATTTCGTGGGGTACTGATTTGACAGGTGTTTTTTAAATAAAATTAATTCTGTTGTAAAGCTATCAGTCATTTGGTAGAATAAAAAAGCATAGAACATACAAGGTCATTTGGGGTACAGTTGTGATTTGTGAAGAATTTGTATTTTGCTATTGTGGCAGAATGTCTTTAGACTGAGCATGTATGGAACGATCTGGTAGGCTATAGACTTAATATTTTTTTTTTTTTTTTGTCAAACTGGTTTCAGTCACAGCAGCATGATTAGTTTTCCCTCCTCTAACTTGGCCAGTTGTTTAAGAAAATCCAGCAATGACATCATGTTGATACAGGCTGTTGTTGGGTGTTAAATCCTCTCTATAGGGTAGTAACTTTGTTTTGGTGGGGACTATTCCCCCGCTTCTTTGTATGTATGGGTTTAAATTTAGCACACAAAGTTGTTTTCATAAGACTTCTTTGTGGCTTTAACTTACAGGTCTAATTACATCCTTGATTTTCTAAAATTTCATTATATGAACATTGGATAACTTAATTTTTTTAAATGCTTAAAAAAATAACAAAAAGGGGCTGGGAGTGGTGGCTCACGCCTGTAATCCTAGCACTCAGGGAGGCCAATGCGGGAGGATCGCTCAAGGTCAGGAGTTCGAAACCAGCTTGAGCAAGAGAGAGACCCCGTCTCTACTAAAAATAGAAAGAAATTAATTGACCAACTAAAAATATATAGAAAAAATTAACCAGGCATGGTAGCGCATGCCTGTAGTCCTAGCTACTCCAGAGGCTGAGGCAGGAGAATCGCTTGAGCCCGGGAGTTAGAGGTTGCTTTGAGTTAGGCTGACGCCATGGCACTCTAACCCAGGCAACAAAGTGAGACTCTGCCTCAAAAAATAAATAAATAAATAATGACAAAATGGAAGACTTCAGGCCACCGTCATAGTAAATAGTATAGTATTAAAGTGTTTTCAGAGAATTAAAGCAAAAGTAGTTTTACTATCAAAAGAAACATCTGAAATCAATTGATATGAGCAAATTTGGAAGCTTTTTTTCCCCAAGAAAACAGAAAAATTAAACAATGTTAGAAGGTTATTTTAAATGATATTTAAATGAAGAAAGTGTGAGGTCTACTGTTTTTTGAGACAGAGTCTTGCTCTGTTGCAGAGGCTAGAGTCCAGTGGCATCATCATAGCTCACTGTAACCTCAAACTCCTGAACTCAAGTGATCCTCCTGCCTCAGCCTCCTGGGTAGCTGGGACTACAGATGTGTGCCACCATGATCGGCTAATTTTTCTATTTTTTGTAGAGACGGGTTTTGCTCTTGCTCAGGCTGGTCTCAAACTCCTGACCTCAAGTGATCCTCTTGCCTCAGCCTCCCAGAGTGCTAGGATTACAGGCATGAGCCACCACGCCCTGCCTTGAGGTCTACTTTTTAAAAAAACTCAAAATGAAGAGAAAAAACCTAAGCATTTTAGAAATGGCATTTCATAATTAATTTTCCATTTAATTCAACATTGTCACTAAACTGTCCTATTTCATAATCCCAGGGCTGGGGACAATTATGTGACCTCTGTAAGATTTATACTCTGAGTCATTGTGAATTATGACATACAATATTAATCTAATTTTATTCTTTGGAAATGTAAGGCTTTGGTCACATTAGTAATATCAACATCCATCTGCTGTCACTTATCTTTAAAAAACCAAAAATATGGCAAGTTCATAAACATTAGAAGTCCACACTAACAATAAGGATATGGTTTTGATTTTCTTTTGAATGAAAAGGATAGAAAATAAAATTTTGCATTGTTAATTTGTAAATAAAGTTGGAGCTAATTTGAATCTAGCCTCTCATTAATTTCCTCTTTCTAGGGACTCATTATCATTGAGCTTGCCAAACCTGGACTGTTTGGCCAAGTGTGTTGCTGTAGAGATCTCTGGTCTTTAACACACTCAGCCTCAAGCTAGGCTCTTTGTGTATTATGATTTAGGGCTGTTTCTAACTGTCCCAGTGACCTGATCTCACTTGGGTTGATTAGTTGCTTATCCATTTCTTGTTTTTTCCTGTTGAACATTAATCAAGCAAACTTACGAGTTATTTACCAATTTCTTTCCTTAGTGTTACCAAAAAACAAAAAATCTATTAGCACAAGGTACTAAAATATTTGAGGTATTCAGAACCTAAATTAATTCTGTTTTACATTTCAGACCTAAGGCTGACATTCATGAAAATAATAGAAGCCTTCGTTTTAAATACGGAGAAGATAAGACTTGATTGATTATCATTTTCATTAGTGTATTAACCAGCAGGAGAGGTGATGAGCCATTTTTTAAAATTTGTTTTTATTTTAGAGTTCAATAACTATTTCTGTAATTATCCTCAATTTCCATATTCTTATCGAATCTGAGAAACTCTTTAAAATTCATAGAGTTCCATTCTTTCTAAGTATTAAATGTATGATAAAAGTACATATTTCAAATTGATTTCAGCTCCTGGATGTAGCAGCAATAAAAACACTAATTGGGCATTTACCAAAACTTGGAGAATAAACTCATACGTTAAAAGGTCACTTCTCTTCTCCATTCTCTTAGTGTTTAAAACAACAACAAAAAACCATACATAATTCTCATATTTATCTACCCAAAATTCTCTCTCTCAACCTGTATTTTTGTTTTGTTTTGTCTTTAAGACTTTATTTTTTTTTTTCCTACAACAGTTTTAGGTTTACAGCAAAATTGAGTGGAAGGTACTGAGATTTCCCTTATACCCCTTCTCTCCATGCATGCACAGTCTCCCTCATTATCAGCATTGTCCACCAGATTGGGACGTTTGTTACAGTTCATGAACCTACATTGACACTTCATTATCACCCAAAGTCCATAATTTACATTAGGGTTCATTCTTGTACATTCTATGAATTTGGACAAATGTATAATGACCACCATTAAAAGTATCATGACAGTATTAATATTTTCACTACCTCCAAAATCCTCTATGTTCTACCTGTTTATACCTGCTTTCCCGCAAACCCCTGATAACGACTGATCTTTTTACTGTCTCTGTAGTTTTGCCTTTTCCAGAATTTCATATACTTGGGTTCATACAGTATGTAGCCTTTTCAGATTGCTTCTTTCTTTTCATGGCTTTGTAGCTTATTTTTTTTCAGTGCTGAACAAATTCCATTGCCTGGATGTACCAGTTTATCCATTCACCTATAAAGGCCATCTCGCTTGCTTACAAATTATGGCAATTACAAATAAAACTGCTGTAAACGTTTGCGTGCAGGTTTTTGTGTGGACATAGTTTTCAAATGGGAAAAATCTAAACCTGTTTTTAAGCAGTGAGAAAACATTTTGCATGTTTGTTTCAAAAGCTAGCTGACTGACTTCCTCTTCCCCCAAACTCTTCATTTGGGGTTGGTGACTTAGGCCATGGCTTACAGGGCTCCTCAGCTGTTCTCCAATTTACTGCACATTAGAATACCTGCAGGGCTTCCCCTCCACGGTTTTCTAACATAGGAGGTCTGCAGTGGGGCCCAGGAATTTTCATTTCTAACAAGTTCTAAGGGAACTCTGGAGCTGCTGATCCAAGAACCACACTTTGAGAACCCCTCCTCTTGACAACATTTGTAATAAGTACTAGAAAACAACTAAACTATGTTGATTTTTTTAAAAGAGATTTTTATGAAAAAAAACTGAACATAGTAAACGTAGATGTGACAGTAAAGCTACAATGTGACACTCCCACAGTGACCATTGTTTTGGAATTTAGTGACTTACTGAAAGTCTGCTTTTATACTGCCTCCCGAAATGTAAGAGACATGTTTTTGCTTTTTGAGTAGATATAAAACAATGTTCCTAACTTGGAGCTTAATATTTAATGTATAGAAGTAACTGAATAACATTTCTTTGAGAATTGCAAAAGTTTCATTATCTTGCTATTTATTTTCTCTTTACATCCATCATTTGTTACATGGTAGAAATTTAAAGTCTTGTCTTTTCTCTTCTCTTTTCTTTTCTTTTCTTTTCACAGGGTCTCACTCTGTTGCCCAGTCTAGAGTGCATCGGCATTATCATAGCTCACTGCAACCTCAAACTCCTGGGCTCAAGCAATCCTTCTGCCTCAGCCTCCCAAGTAGCTGGGACTACAGGCATTGCCACCATGCCCAGCTAATTTGTTCTATATATTTTTAGTTGGCCAACTAATTTCTTTCTTGCTCAGGCTGGTTTCGAACTCCTGACCTTGAGCGATCCTCCGCCTCGGCCTCCCAGAGTGCTAGGATTACAGGCGTGAGCCACCACGCACAGCCGAAATTTAAATTCTTGTTTAATTAACTTGTTTCTTTTTTTTTTTTTTTTTTTGAGACAGAGTCTCACTCTGTTGCCCGGGCTAGAGTGAGTGCCGTGGCGTCAGCCTCGCTCACAGCAACCTCAAACTCCTGGGCTTGAGCAATCCTCCTGCCTCAGCCTCCCGAGTAGCT
>CAUYPO010053917.1:0-16250 GCA_963574435.1 Cheirogaleus major | reverse complement strand
AACATCTGTAATCATCAGGGAAATGCAAATCAAAACTACAATGATATATCACTCAACTCTAGTGAGAATGGCCTTTATCAAAAAGTCCCAAAACAAGAACAGAAGAGGAGACAAGAACAGGCAAGGCAGAGGAGACCAGACCTGATGGGGAAGAGGAGACAAGACCAGATGAGGAAGAGATGTGATGTGGATGTTGAGAGATAGGAATACTCATACACTGCTGGTGGGACTGACAACTAGTACAACCTCTGTGGAAAGTAATATGGAGATACCTCCAAGAGCTATAGGTAGAACTACCATTTGATCCAGGAATCCCATTACTGGGCACCTACCCAAAGGAAAAAAAAGATATTTTATAAAAAAGATACTTGCACTTGGATGTTTATAGCAGCACAATTCACAATTGCAAAGATCTGGAAACAACCCAAGTGACCATCAATACATGAGTGGATTAATAAAATGTGGTATATGTATACCATGGAGTTCTCAGCCACAAAAAACAATGGTGATCTAGCACCTCTTGTATTATCCTAGGTAACAATGGAGCCCATTCTACTAAGTGAAATATCACAAGAATGGAAAAACAAGCACCACATGTACTCACCATCAAATTGGTATTAACTGATCAACATTTATGTGCACATATAGTAATAACACTCATCGGGTGTCAGGCAGGTGGGAGGGGAGGTGGGGATGGGTATGTTCACACCTAATGGGTACAGTGAGCACCATCTGGGGGATAGACATGCTTGAAGCTCTGACTCCAGTGGGGCAATGACAATATATATAACCTAAACATTTGTACTCCCATAATATGCTGAAATAAAAAAAAAATACTTCTCCGTACATTGTTATTTGTTTAAATTACTCATTACTTTTTATTACTGCATAGTTTTCAGTTATATAGATATGCCATCTCATATTCAAATATTCTTCTTTTGAATGACATTTCAATAATTTCTAGTTTTGTACTATTACAAATAATGTTGTGGACATTAGTCACTGCCAGTATATTATTGAGAGAGATTCCAAGAAATGGGATTTTTGAGTGAAAGGAAAATGTCTCTTCATTGTGTACCCTTATCTCTCTAAAATTCTACATGCTAAATACTATGTACTCTGTATAAGCCTTGTTATTTGCAGTTTCCTAAGAAACCATTCCTTCTCACTCCTGTGTCTTGGCACATGTTAGTTTCTCTACTTATTAATAACATTATTTTTCTCCGCTCTCTTCTCAACACGACTTCCCTGAACTTCCTTGAAATGAATTCCTTGGGACTTCATTTAAGATATCACTTGCTCACAGAGGCATTCTCTAATCTTTATCTTTCTACCATACATAGACATGCACACACACCATAAACACACACACCACACACACATCAGACCAAACACATACCACACTCATATATACCACGTATCACACCACACACACCACATATAACATGGCACACACACCACACATACATCAGACACATGTCACACTCACATACACCACACACACACTCCACACATCCATCACACACATACATCAAATACACACCACATACACATACACACACCACACATATACCACACACACAGATATACCTACCACACACCACACGAAACACACATATGCCCACAACAAACACACAAGTGTACATACACACATAGACACAGAGCTATATGTGCTCCGATGTGTCTCTGTCTCACTCATTCAGATGCGGGTTGCAGAGCTGACAACTCTACATCATCACTGTCTTTCTACTCACCTGCGGCCCTCTAAAATGTCATCTCCTGGGACAGTGTCTTCTTTTTTCCTGTATTCCCTAAGTCTAAAAGAGTTGCCTAGAAAGCACAGGCAGGCTATAAACATTTGTTTAATGAATGTTGTTTATGATCATAGATTACCATGAACACCAGAATAGTCTTTGTAAAATTTTACTCATCCTTCAGTTGCTTCATAAAGATTATATATTCTCTACTTTCTTAAGAAATGAGTAATTTGTTGATTTGCTGTGTTTTGATCTCTGTTTGTAAATAAACAATTTTCACAATAATGAAAAATAGTGGTTAAGTGTCCCCTTTCTTTCACTTGTAAAATGCACAAGAAAAACTTAGTGGACTGGAAGATACGCAGTCATCTCCAAAGACAAGAATCAATGGAAATGCAGAAAGGAAAGCAAAAATGGTGTGTGCTGTGAAGCAAACTAATCTTTCAAGGTCTCTGTTGCTTAGGAGTGTAAGCAAATGAGAATCAGTCAGATGAAAAGGCATGATAAAAAAATAATATAATACGAATGGAGAAATAGTAGAATGAACAATGGAAATAAGAAACAGCAATATGAATAGTGGAAAATAGGAAATCACATCTCTGTAAGCACAGTTATTGACAAATGAGCTCCAGAATTTGGTCAAAATGTAGATACCTGGGAAATCACCCTTGGATAAAGAAAAATTCAAGGAATTTATGAGGGGAAACAGTAGTTAGAGGTTGGTGATTAGCCATTACCTATATTTTGGGGGGCATTGAATGATGCCAAACAACAAAATAGATTAAACATTAGAAATAAATACTGGTGGTTCTATGGGTTTTGTGATATTGATTAATTTATTGGAGAAGGCTGAGGTATCTGATAACATATTGAGGGAAAACCATCTTTCAAAATAGTATATCACCAATAATACTTAACAGAGTTAAGAACTACATAAGAATGCATAGATAGATCAATGATTAGAAAATTCAGGACAAGATATACACATACATATATGAATTAGTATATAATAAAGGTGTTAATTTAACTACCAGAAATTTATCCAATTAAAATAAATAAAGATGTATACAAATATTTAATTATAAGGATATTTATAGTAACACTGCCTATAATAACAAAGAAAAACAACCAAATTTTCTTACTATTTTAGCGTGTCTGCACAATGACTATAAAATGCTAGAATCTATTAAAAGTATTGCTTTAGAAAAATGATCAATGACATAAAAAATGTTTGTGATATAATATGCAGTTGGGTGAATACAACACATCACAAATAGCACAGAAAGCATGCTAGTATTTCATAAATACATCTGTACCTATAAATAGAAAAGTCTTCTAAACACATACATAAAACAACATCTGGAAGTTTATACTCTGAAATGTTATCCATTGTTTTCCATGGTGGAATTATAGACTATTTTTCTGTTTCTTTGCTTCTTGATTTTAGAATGTTATTGAATAACTATATTAAAATTCAGTAATAATATTTTCAGTGAAACAAACTACTTCTAGTTTAACCACATTGAATAATAATAAACAGTATTACTATCAACAAGTTATTTGAAACAAAATAACCTCAAATCTTTCCTGGAGGCATATGGAAGAAGGGACAAATTCTTCCTTCTCACCTTCTCCCGCATTGAATCTGTTTAGATGTTTACTTCAGTCTGTTTAAATAGTCATGACCAAGTAGATATGATTGATCAGCCTGGTAAACATCTTTTGGTGTAGTTCATAAAGACTGTCATAGTACTTATAGAATTATTTAAACTACTAAAAGCAAAGAAGAAAGATTTCAAAATTTCTTTTAATTTATTCTGTGTAATTTAAAACTATAACTGCTAAGGTTATGTAGACATCAACCCCAAAGACTTCACAGTGCCACATAGACACATGGCAAAGTTATAATAAGCCATTTAGGCAGAAACCTATGGCTTATTTTACTCATGTGGAAACTGCTTTAAGTCACTGAAGGTTGAGCGACAAGACAAAGATCCTACATCAGACACACACTATTGCATCCTGCTGATTCTCAAATTAAAGCTGAACAAAGGAATTTAACAAGCTCAAAAGACCCCACAATTAAAAGAGCCCCTTCTGTGAGATGGAAAATAAACTGTAATTGCTGTTTGTTTTAAACTTGTATTGACAAATACATGGGAACACTTTCCAGGGAGGAAAAATAATGTAAATTGTCTTCATTCAATTTCTCTAACTGCTACTGTATTAAAGTATTTACATAAATTTTATGCATCACTTAATAGTTTTGGTATTGTAACTTTTATTTAACCTCCAACTGTTCTATTGCAAAGCTTGTGAGTTATTGTAATTTAAAAATACAGATGTCAATATGCCCCATATAAGTAGGGGAAAAACTATTTTTCAATATTTGCCACATGACAATCTATTCCGACCAGCATCTACGCAGCAAATAAAGATCATGAATTCATTGTGTATATCTACCTGATGAGATCATTTCTCCAAGTATTTTCTAAGATGTCACTAAGATTAATATCTTTGAAAGTATTATTCACAGTTCTGGAGGTTGGGAAGTTCAGTATCAAGGAGCTGGCAGATCCAGTCTGTGGTGAAGGCATTCTTTCTGGTTTGCATATGGTCATCTTCTCACTGTGTCCTCATACAATACAGAGCAGAAGGAGGAAGCAGGTCTCTCCTGTCTCTTCCTATAAAGGCACTAATCCCATTGCGAGGGCTCTACCCTTATGACTTAATTACCTGCCAAAGGCCCCATCTCCAAACACTATTTGGGATTAGTTTTAACACATGAATTTGAGGGTGGTGGGCCACTAACATTCAGTCATTAGCATGCCTGAACATGCTGTCAAAGGAAAATATATATGTATATCCTTATTCACATATAATAAAATTTATAACATTATATGTATATAAAATCTCACAATCTGTTGTTTAAAGGCTTCATTTTTGGCAAAATAGTGTAGATTTTAATAAGCCATAAGAGTTAAGTTTTATATGATTCCTTTATGGATGAGGGTAGCTATAATTTTTCAATTAAAAGTAATTTTCCAGAAAACTTTGGACAAAGGGGAAGTTTCTGCTCAATTTGGGGGAAAAAAACCTGCCTATCAGATCTTAGGCTTGTAAAGGGAACTAGAGTGTAAGAAAGATCATAGTAGCAAATGGCTTTTTCCTCAGACACCCTCAACCCTCCCCATGATGAAGGAATTTGTAGATAACAATAACTGAAGAATTTGAGGGAGATTTCTAACTTGGGGTCCATGGATCTCTAGATGATCCATGGATTGGCCAAAATGGACCTCTGAGCCACTCTTCTGTGGAGAAGTGTGTGTATACATTAGTAAATATTCACATTTTCAGGGGCAAGGAGGGCAGAAAGTCCACAGCACTCCTAAGAGCCTGAAAGAAGTTCATGACCCACAAGAGATCAAGAACCACTGGATAGGACTTCAAAATAGAGGAGATATAATTAGAAGCTAGCTGATTAAATATCCAATCTATAGAGAGAAAACAGAGAAGGAATAAAAAAATCAAAATGTTGCAGGGTATGTGGTGGAAATTACCTGGACATTAAACAATTGGCAACCCAGGCCTAGAGCTACTGTCCTTCTACCCTGAGCAACTAGGGAATCCTGGACAGGCCATAAATGCTAGTTTTCTTTTAAGGTCTCCTGCTATTTCTCTTCACTATACTTTCTCTCAATATTTCCCAGAGTATCAATGTGTCTAGTGTCCATAATTCTTCACAATTTTTATCCATAAATGGTATATAGCCTCATTGCCTGCTATAGATAAGCTTTAACCTGCAATGAGAGGATCTGAGACAGGGAACTCATAAATAAGTGTAATCAACACCTGTCAAGGTGTTTTCTGATGGCCGCCTCTGCAGACTTGGCATTAGAAGCCATGAAGCCTCCCGAGACCGACAGAGTTCCAGCTGGCTCCAAGCTTGCCAATCATCAGAGAAACAGAAAATCACTATATTCACAAAGGACAAGATGAATGTCCAGTTTTGTCAATGTGCTCATCTGTGAGACAAAGAAAATCTGTATGTCAAGAGTTTTTATTTGTAAACATAATGCCCCCACCATTAGACATGGATATGAACTCTTCCAATGGCTTGTCCTTGGGGCTGCAATCTAACAGTATTGGATTAATGGCATAAATGGTTTACTCATATCTGCTTCCCATCCATGTAAGTTGTATATCTGAAGAGACAGCTCAGCAGTTTTCCCAAACTGAATTTCTACAATTCTGAGGAAAAAGGTTTTTGGTAGTCAGCCCATGCTTGCCCTCTCACTCCCCACCATTCTTCTCACAAATGGGTCCTGGCAAGTACCCTATAAAATTAAAAGCCTGTGTTCTGGACAAACCAGCGGCAAGTCTTACAGCTACCATTTACTGAAGGTGTAACACTGTACAAAATACCTGACTTTTCTGTCTCATTTTTAAAATGAAGATAATTATAATAAATACCTCATAAAGTTGTGAGAATTATAGGAGATAAGTAAAATGCTAGGCAGAAGCAATAATTATTCACTATTATTACTGATGTTCATGATATAATATTTCTACTACCATCATTATAATCATCCTTCCCAGACCTTTGGGTTCCACTGCTATGGATTCGATCAAACACGGCTCAAAAATATTATTTTATAAAATCATTTGTACTGAAAATATAGAGGGTTTTTTTACCATCATTCCCTAAACAATACAGTATGACAACCATTTACATAGCATTTACATTGTATTAGTACTGTAAGTAACTCAGAGATGATTTAAAGTATACAAGAGGATGTGTGTAGTTTCTATGCAAATTCTACACCATTTTATATCAGAGACTGGGGCATCCATGGATTTTGTTATCCCACAGGGAGTCCTGGAACCAGTGTCCCATGAATACCAGGGAACAACTATATGATGTTTGCTATCACTATTACTATAACTCCCCCTACTCCCACTGATATTAATAAATCACACTGGGTCTGATCTTGGACAAAGACATTGTGGACAGAGCCTCTGCTCCTGCAGAGCTCACAGTCTGTTACAGACATGCAGAGGTAAATGGATGAGTACACTAATGCAGATGCTCTAATAAAACGTCTACACGGAATTCAGGAAGGACCCAAAGGAAGAAATCAAGACTTGAGACTGGGAGTTGTGAAGCAACCTGAGATATTCAGGAATTATTCATAGCTCAACAGGCCAGAACTGAGGGTGCAAGTGACAGACTGAAGATGGAAGGGGAGCCAAATGATGGAGGATTGTCAACACTCTGTTGAGCAGTTAATGGTTTACATCTCTACCCTTTGAACAACTCCTATGTGCAAGGTACTTTCCACATCATTTCCTCAGTCTTTATGACAGCCTCTGGTTTGGGATAGCATTAAATCAATTCTAAAGAGATAAAAATAAGACATTGGGTGGAGGGTGTCAAATAATAATACACAAAGTTACAAAGCTAGTAAGTGTTGTTACTGGGGCTTGCGCCCAGAACTCATTTTTTTTTTTTTACTTTTATCCATGTTATTCATTAGTTTTTTTGGCTTTATTGAGGTATAATTGACAAAAATGTATACATTTAAAGTGTGCAATGAGATGATTTATACATTGTGAAACAACAGCTATAATCAAGTAAATTAAAACATATACCACCTTATATAGTTACCTTTTTTCTGTCTCTTTTTTTGGTAAAAAGAGGTGCAAAGACTTAAGATCTACTCTCTTAGAAAATTTTAAAAATGCAATATAGTATTATTAAGTCTAGTCAGCATGCTGTACATGAGATCCCCCTACCTTATTCATCTTATAACAAAGTTTGTACCCTTTGACCAACATCTCCCCATTCTCACCCCCTACATACACCCAGGCCCTGGCAACCACCATTCTATTCTATTTCTGTGAGTCTGCCTCTTTTTCATTTTTATTTTTTTAAAAGATTCTACATGCAAGTGATGCCATATGGTATTTGTATTTCTGTGCCTGGTTTATTTCACTTAGCATAATTCCCCCCAAGTTCATCCACGTTGTTGCAAATGGCAGGATTTCCCTCTATTTTATGGATGAATTACACACACAAACACACACACACACATCTCCAGAAGTGGTAAAGCTGGGTCACATGGTATTTCTATTTTTAATTTTTTGAGGAACCTCCATACTGTTTTCCACAGTGGTGGTACCAGTTTACATTCCTACCAACAGTGTACAGGGTTCCCTTTTGCTACATCCTTGCCACCACTTATCACCTCACGTCTTCTTGACAATAACCATCCTAATATGTATGAAGTGATGATATCTCGTATGGTGGTTTTGATTTATATTTTCCTGATCTTTAGTGATGATGAGCACCTTTTCATGTACCTGTTGTCATTTGTATATCTTCCTTAGAAAAATATGTATTCAGTTCCTTTGCATATTTTAACCAAACAATTTTTTTCTGTTGAGTTCTATGTGTTCTTTACATATTTTAGATAGTAACCCCTTATCAAATATATTTGAAAATGGTTTTCCATCTGTATGTTGCCTTTTCATTTTATTGATTGTTTTTGTTTGTTTGTTTTTTAGTAGTTTTCTTTTTTTTTTTTTTCTGTGCAGATTTTTAGTTTGATGCGGTCCCCACTTATTTATTTTTGCTTTTGTTGCCTGTACTTTTGGTATCATATCAAACAAATCATTAAAAAGACCAATGTCAATAAGTTTCTCCCTATGTTTTCTTCTAGGAGTTTTATGGTTTCTGGTCTTTTCCTTAAGTCTTTAATTCATTTCTACCGAATTTTTGTAATTGGTATAAGATAGGGGTCCAGTTTCACATTTTTGCCTGTGATATCCAGTTTACAGAACCATTTATTGAAGCAACTATCCTTTCCCCATTGTGTGTTCTTGGCACTTTTGTTGAAGATCAGTTGGCCCTAAAGCATGGATTTATTTCTATGTTCTTTATTCTGTTTTGATTACCCTAGCTTTGTAGTATATTTCAAAATCAGGTAGCGTGATGCCCCCAGCTTTGTTCTTTTTTGTTATGCTGCTTTGATTACCCTAGCTTTGTAGTATATTTCAAAATCAAGTAGTATGATGTCCCCAGCTTTGTTCTTTTACTCAAGACTGCTTTGACTATTCAATGTCTTTTGTGGTTATACTGAAATTTTAGGAATGATTTTCTATTTCTGTTAAAAATATCATTCACATTTTCATAGGGATTGCATTGGATGTGTAGATTGCTTTGGATGGTATGGACATTTTTAACAGTATTGATTCTTCTAATCTCTGAACATGGAATATCTTTCCATTTTCTTGTGTCTTCTTCAATTTTATTCATTAATGTTTTATAGTTTTCCATATACAGATCTTTCACCACATTGGTTAAATTTATTCCTAAATGTTTTATTATTTTTATGGTATTCTAAATGAGATTAATTTAATTTTTCTTTTAGATAGTTTATTATGTACAGGGATCTATGAGTTTCATGTACCTGAATATTCATATCTCTTCCATGATTTGGGAAACTTTCAGCCATTATTTTTTAAAATAAGCTTTCTGGCCATTTCTCATTCTCTCTTTTCTCCTTCTGGAAATACCATGATGAAAAAATTATTTCACTTGATGATGTTAATGGTGTCCTGTAATTCACATAGGCTTTCTCTTTTTTATTATTTTTTTCTTTTTTCTACTATGCCTGGATAATTTCCAATAAGCTGTCTTCAATTTCATAGATTATTTTTTCTGCTTAAGTTTGCTGTTGAGGCTCTTTACTGAATTTTTCATTGTATTTATCAGCTCCAGAATTTTTATTTGATTCTTTTTTATAACTTCTCTCTGTTGAATTTCTAGTTTTGTTTGCTTATTGTTTTCCTGATTTCATTGACTTTTCTATGTGTGCTCTTTTTTTGCTCACTGAACTTCCTTAAAACAATTATTTTGAATTCTTTTTCTGGCAATTCATAGATCTCCATTTCTTTGAAGATGATTACTGGGAAATTATTGTGCTCCTTTGATGGTGTCATGTTTCTTTGATTTCTATGTGTTTCTTACAGCCCTGCATTGATATCTGAGCATTTCATGGAACAGTTACATCTTCCAGACTTTATGAACTTATTCTGGTGAGGAAAGACACCTGTGGTTAGATGCAAGAGTGTCAGTTGGGGAGGATGTGGTAGTTTCTACTTGGAGGAAGGCCTAGTGGAGTAGTCTCCATGCAACTCCATCAGCTGAGGTCAGCATTAGAGACGACTGCAAGAGTTTTTAATGGTCAAGGCTGTGTTTGTCCACAGCAGCAAAAAAGACTTTGAGTCTTTGGCAAAGAAAACTGTTGGGGAAATCCCGATCTCTTTTCTCCCATCAGGAATGTCATGGCTGTCAGGATCCCTCTTGGCACCAGGTCTGGCTTGTGGCACTCTCGCAGTGGTAGTGACAATGGTGTTTAATGTGCAGGTGCCTCTAGGGCAGCCACAGAGCTGGAGTCTACAGCACAGGTGCTCCCAGAGTGACAGCAACTCCAGAGTCCAGGGTGCTGGCTAGCTTACAGTGGCTCTGGTGCCTGAGGTGTGGGCATACAGGGAGCAGCCTCAGAATAAGATGTTGAGCATGGGCACATGCAGAGCAACTGCCTGGCATTTGAAGTGCAGGCACATGCAGAGTAGTCACAGCTTTGTGCTCCAGAGCCTGCATGGATTTGGGGCTGAGGGATGACAGCCCTGGTCTGAGGATGACACAGCAGCAGCTCCTGCTGAGGCAGGTGTAGCAGCATCTTCCTTTCCAGAGGGTCTAAGGTGGCAATGACTGCTGGTTATCTCAGTGAAAAAAGCTGCTGGTGTGCTCTTCAGAATAGGCCACTAAGTTCTGTACCAACTAACATCATGGGGTCCTTCACTGTGAAAGTTGCAGGGAGTCTGCAGCTGTTGAAAACGTTGCTAAAGTCCTCAGGGACAAACGCTGCCAGGGTCTTCCACAGAGCACTGGAGATGACTATGACAACCCCTGTGTGGCTGATACAGACACCTCCCTTCATCTTTGTTCCTGGCCATCTCCAGGTGTCTCTACTAAGTCAATCTCTGCAGTGATCCTTTCTGTTTAGTTATTGGCCTTTTTTTTGTTCCACTGTGTTGTTGTACCTTCTTAATTGGACGCTTGAGCCCTCCTGGGGCTATTTGCCTTCATGAATAGTCTAGTTGTTGTTTTTGTTGTCGTTTTGTGGGGGAAAGAAAGCTGATATCTCCTACTCTGTCATCTTGTTCCCAGAACTCACACATGCAAACTCCAAGAAGCCTGCCTATATTTAGCCAGTGAGTGGTGTTAGACAGAGGGGTCACATGACCTCGCCTATGTCTTGAAGCATCATCTGACAGAAGCATGGAGAATGGCCCAGAGGCTTAGTGAACCTACAACCATAGTCAAATCATTTCCTCTCAAAGAAGAAAGAGAATTCCTGAAATTTTCTTTCCCCGTGTCCCTCTTTTAGTTTTGGGGATCATTTCAGGGTTATCTGAGCACACAGCTGCCTGTAAGGCACCCTGTGCCTCAGTCCTGCCAATACAGCGACTCTGATGATTTCTCCTCCACCAAATCTCCCTTCTTATCTATTCCACAAAGCTTGCCTTACTGAGATATAAGCGTAACTTCATGATCCTACTATACTATTAATAGGTAGTGATGATTTTTCTGTGTGAAATTATTTAAGGGAAAGCAAAGACTGAAAATGCCTCCTTTAGGGAAAACTCAAGCAGCAAGTTCTTGTGCTCATAGCTCGGGCCAAAGGTCTTGTTCGACCCATAACCCATTGCCCATTTTATATCTTAAAAGACTATGGAATCAAATTGTGATTATGTAGGGGTTTGTTCAGCACACTGCAGTTCTGTATAAAAAACAAAATACCCAGTCTTATACTTTGTTTCCTTGCTGAATGAATAAAGAGAGCTCACAAAGATAGTTTACTTAGTATTAGTACAAGGGCTCTATTGTTACTCTTGCTGATGAGATTTAGCTTACAAAAATTGCAATAGACTAATTGATTTCAGTTCACACATCTCTATTCTTTGCCACATTCTTCTTTCTCTCTCAATTGTCATGTAAAACTTTTTTCCAGGACAGGCTGTCTTGAATTCATAAGCTGGCAGTGTGTCCCAAGTTCATTTGTAAGTCAATTACTAGGAACTCAGAATATATTTTCTCAAACTAGCAATTAAGATAAATGTTGATTAGGGTCCCCAGGCCACCTGAAAGATTTAGCCCAGAGACTGACTAAATCTAGTACCTTATAACATTCCAGTCCCACAAAATCACTATTCATTCATATTCTCATTCCCTTAAGGAAGTGGATCTTTAGTTCTCCAGAACTTATTCCCCTTTGTTTCTCAGCATGGGAAAGAAAGAGTTACATAATCATGAACAGTTATGCCTTGATATTATTCACCTTTGTGCAAAGATAAGTCAATTTCTATATCACCTTGAGAAAAAGTCCCTTTCCATTTTCACATAAATCTACCTAAGGGGAAGTCCTGCTTTATGTCAAATATCTTTTGTAGTATTTTTCAGAATTTAATGTTTATTACAATTATTCCCGAAGATTCTAACTTAGTCTATCTGCAGTGGGGCCCAAGAATCTGCATTATAAAGAAACTCTCCAATGGAATCTTTTTTTAAAAAATTGAGATATAATTTATAAGGAATAAAATACCTAAATCTTTTAAATTTCAGAATATTACAGGGGTACAAATGTTTTGGTTACATAGATTGCTTTTGTACACCCTGTGTCAAAGTTATAAGTGTGTCCATCACCCAGATAGTGTGCATTGTACCCATTAGGTGTGATTTAACCACCCATCCTCTCCTCTCCCCTCCACCTGCTTGATTTCCTTTGAGTTTACTTCCATCTGTGCACAGGAGTGCTGATCAGTTAGCTCTAAATTAATAGTAAGTACATGTGGTGTTTGTTTCTCCATTCTTGTGATCCTCCACTTAGGAGAATGGTCTCCAGTTCCATCCAGGTTGTGACAAAAGGTATTAATTCATCTTTTTTATGGCTGATAAAGATGATCATGATATGGATGTACCACATTTTATTAATCCTCTCATGAATTGATGGGCGCTTGGGTTGATTCCATATCTTTGCAATTGCGAATTGTGTGGCAATAAACATTCAAGTGCAAGTGCCTTTTTGATAAAATGGCTTTTTTTCCTTTGGCTAAATACTCAGTAGTGGGATTGCTGGATCAATGGTTCAACTTTTAGGTCTTTGAGGGATCTTTATACTGTTTTCCATAGAGGTTGTACTAATTTGCAGTCCCGCCAACAGTGTATAAGTGTTCCTTTCTCTCTGCATCCATGCCAGCATCTGTTGTTTGGGGACTTTTTGATACAACCCTCTCTCACTGGTGTTAGGTGATATCTCATTGTGGTTTTGATTTGCATTTCCCTGATAATTAGAGATGTTGAGCATTTTTTCATATGTTATTGGCCATTAGTCTATCTTCTTTTGAAAAGCTTCTGTTCATGTCTTTTGCCCACTTTTTAATGGTGGTGTTTGATTTTTTTTTTTTTTTTTTTTTTGCTGATTTACTTGAGTTCTTTGTATATTCTGGTTATTAGTCCTTTATGAGATGTACAGAATGTGAATATTTTCTTCCATTCTGTAGGTTGTCTATTGACTCTGCTAATTGTTTCCTTGGCTGTACAGAAGCTTTGTAAATTAATCGAGTCCCACTTGTTAATTTTTGTTGTTGCTATGATTGCCATTGGGGTCTTATTAATAAATTCTTTGCCTCGGCCAACATCTAAAAGAGTTTTTCCAACACTTTCTTCTAGAATTCTTATTGTTTCATGCCTTACATTTAAGTCTTTTATCCACTTGAATTAATTTTTGTAAGTGGCAAGAGACAAGGATCCTGTTTTAATCTTCTACATGTGGCTATCCAATTTTCCCAGCTACATTTATTGAAAAGGGATTATTTTCCCAGTATATGTTGTTGTCCACTTTGTTAAAGATCAGATGGCAATATATGGATGGTTTTATATCTGGGTTCTCAGTTCTGTTCCATTGGTCTATGTCTCTATTTTTGTGCTATTTCCATGCTGTTTTGGTTACTATAGCCTTGTAGTATAGCTTGAAGTCTGGTACAGTGATGCCTCCCAATTTGTTCTTTTTGCTTAAGGTTCCTTTGGCTATTTCAGCTCTTTTCTGATTCCATATGAAGTGTCGAATTATTTTTTCTAGGTCCACAAAAAATGACATTGGTATTTTGATGGTGATTACATTTAATCTGTAAATCACTTTGTGTAGTATGGACATTTTAGTAATGTCGGTTCTGCCAATCCATGAGCATGACATGTTTTTCCATTTGTTTATATCCTCTGTAATTCTCTTCCTCAGTGATTTGTAGTTCTCCTTGGAGAGATCTTTCACCTCCTTGGTTAAATATATTCTTAGGTATTTTATTTTCTTCATTGCTGTTGTGAAAGGTATTGAATCTTTGATTTGACTCTCACTTTGACTGCTGTTGGTGTATAGGAATGGTACTGATTTGTGCACATTGAATTTGTAATCTGAGACTTTGCTGAATTTATTATCAATTCCAGGAGTCTTTTGGCAAAATCTTTGGGGTTTTCTAGATATAAGATCATATCATCAGCAAAGAGCAATAGTTTGACCTCCTTTCCCCCATTTGGATACCCTTGATTTACTTCTCTTGCTTGATTGCTCTGGCTAAGGCTTCCAGCACTACTTTGAATAAAAGTGGTGACAATGGGCAAATTTGGCTGGTTCCAGTTCTAAGCGGTAATGCCTTTAACTTTTCCCCATTCAGTCTGATGTTGGCTGTGAGTTTGTCATATATGGCTTTTATAGCCTTGAGATATGTTCTTACATCTATGCCTATTTTGTGAAGAGTTCTTATCATAAAGGGTATTGAATGATGAAGCCCACTTGATGGTGGTGGATGATATTTTGATGTACTGCTGAATTTGGTTTACAAGAATTTTACTGAGGATTTTTGCATCTATATTCATAAGGAATATTGGTCTATAGTTATCTTTTTTTGTTGTGTCCTTTCCTGGCTTTGGTATCAAGGTGACACTGGCTTCGTAGAACAAGTTGTGGAGGATTTCTTCTTTTTTGATATTATGAAATAAATTCTACAGTATGGTACCAATTCTTCTCTGTAGGCTTGATATAATTCAGCTATGAAACAATCTGGTCTAGGACTTTTTTGTTGGATGATTTTTTATTACTGCTTCAGTTTTGTTGCTCATTATTGGTCTGTTCAGGAGTTCTATTTCTTCATGATTAATAAAGTACCTAGATCTTAAGTGTTCAGTTTGATTAATTTTGACAGTGGTTATATCCATGTAACCACCACATCAAACATGATATAGATCATTTTCATCCTCTCAGTTAGTTCTCTGACAGTCTTCTCCATTCCATTTTCTCCCTCACTAAATGTGAAGCACTCTCTGATTGCCATCACCATAGATTAGTTTGTATTGCTTCATATCTTCATATAAATGGAATCATACAACATGCTATCTTGTGTGTCTGGCTTCCATCATTCACAATGATTTTGAGATTCATCTGTGTTATAGTATCTTTCATTGGTATTTTTCTTTTTCTAGCTGAAAAACATTTCACCTTATGCTGCTTTATCCATTCTCTAGCTCCTGGACATTTGCAATTTGAGGACATTATGAATAAGACTACTATGAACATTTGTATATAAGTATTTTTGTGCACGTACATTTTCTTTTATGTTGGTTTAAATACCTGGGAGTAGAATTGTGGAGTTGTAGATTAATGTATTTTTCACTTTATATTGCCAAAGAGGTCTCCAAAGTAGTTGTATCATTTTACCGTGACAACAGTAATACATGAGAGTTCAGGACACATAGTTGCTCTATATATCCCCCACATTTTGTATTAGCAGTCTTTTATTTTTTATTTTGGCCATCACAATAAGTATAAAATAGTATTTTATTGTGGTTTAATTTAATTTCCATATTCTGATGACTATGATTTGAACACATTTCTATTATCTTCTTGTGGAAAATGTCTTTTTGTTGGATTATTTGTACTCTAAGAGTTCTAAATATGTTCCAGATTCAGTTCCTATGTCATTTATATGTATTGTAACTATTTCTTCTTAGTCTGGAACTTGCCTATTAACTTTCTTAATGAAGTTCCTGATAAGCAGAAACTTTTGATTTTCATGATGTCTCCAGTTTACATTGTTTTCTTTTATTATTTGGGTTTTTGTGTGCATGTCCTCACTGATAAATCTTTACCTATCCCAAAATCACAAGCACATACTTCTATGTTTTCTTCAAGATGCTTTAGTTATAATTTTTACATCTAGGCCTTTTTTTTTTTAATTATAATAGTCAAACTTTATTGACTGATTACCTATGCCAAGAATTATTTTGTGGTTCTAGATTTTATATCTTCTTTAGTATTTATCACCCTTCTGCAATATATTTATCCTCATTTCACAGATGAGTAACCTGGAGTT
>CAUYPO010053913.1:0-10207 GCA_963574435.1 Cheirogaleus major | reverse complement strand
CATTATCAGATTCCTTTGTACCTCTTGCCTCCCCTTTTCAGCTTTCTAGCTCTTATTAATAATTTGACTTTGTGTAAGATGCATGCAGTTGTCTTTTAGCATTTCTTTAGAACTCCTTTTAGCATTTCTTATAGGACAGGTTTAGTGTTGATGAAATCCCTCACATTTTATTTGTCTGGGAAAGGCTTTATCTCTCCCTCATGTTTGAAGGATATGTTTGCAGAATATAAAATTCTAGGATTAAGGATTTTTTCCTTCAATACTTTGAATATGTCATGGTTCTCTCTCCTATCCTGTAAAGTTTCCACCGAGAAGTCTGCTGCCAGGCATGTTGGAGCTCCTTTGTATGTTATTTTTTTCTCTTTTTTCTTACATACCTTAGGACCTTCTCCTTATTCATGGCCTTTGAGAACTTAATTATTAAATGCCACCCTAGACACATATGAAGTATTTCTGAACAAAAATCTGATAATAGTTCCAATAATATTAAGATACTATTTCAAAAGTCTTAGTAATGTTTCAAGACATATAATAAAGAATAGAATTATTTATAAGAGGTGTTGGCATCCCCTGAACAATGTTCAGGAGAGGTATACCTCTCTATTTAATGGTTTACCATCATATATGCCAAAGATGATTCTCTTAAATATCATACGTGTAATGAGCACATTTCTATTCTGTTTCTCTCTAATACATGCTACTTATAATAAGGATGATATAGATTGCCATTGATTAACTCTGTTCTTTGTATCAGGATCTGTGTCACGTGCTTTATATGTTTTGTCTCTAGTTCTCATGGCAACACAACAAAGTAGTTCTTAATATTATCATTATTGCTATCATTGTCATTATTTCATTTTAAAGATATAAAATCTGAGATCACAAAATTTGTTTTATTTTTTTATTTCAGCATATTACAGGGGTACAAATGTTTAGGTTACATATATGCCTTTGCCCCACCCGAGTCAGAGCTTCAGGTGTGTCCATCCCCCAGACAGTGTGCACCGCACCCATTAGGTGTGAATATACCATCCCCTCCTCCCCCCTCCCACCTGCCTGACACCCGACGAATGTTACTACTATATGTGCACTTAACTGTCGGTCAGTTAAGTCAGTTACAAAAAACAATGGCAATTTAACACCTTTTGTATTATCCTGAGATCCCTAAATTTTAATTAGCCCAAAGCTACATGCCCCGTAAACATTCAATCCTACTTCTATAGTTCTCAAAAGTCCAAGATTTTTCCTCCATTCTGTGATTTCATTTGTTTTTTCTTGTTGGTGAGCCAGCTATAAAACAAAATCCAAATAGGTATGTATATCCCCTTGTATGTGAAAAATATAATATACCTTTGACAGTCTTTCAGGTTCCAGAATAAAGTACAAGAATTGTGTCGACCTGAAGCAAGAGATTCCTTGTCCTACTTTTGGCCTGTTGTATTTGCCTGTGAAGATTCATGTATTTCTTCAGGCTTTCTTTACGGAGCCAGCGGTTGTTGTTTATTTTCAAATAGCTTGTCATTCTCAGGACATAGCTGTGTTACACTTGACTTTGAACAACTTTAAAATGTGAAATAGTGCAAGTATTGTTTTCAATTTGTGCTTTTTCAGAGTCTTCCACACCCTCTTTTCGAGCAGCAACTCTCAAATTTTAATGTGTGTAATAAGGCATGCCTATGGTACCCGTTAGATTGCAATATCCCAGGCTAATCTCCAAAGATTCCAGTTCAATAGGTCTGGAATGGGACTGAGGATTTCTAAATGATTCTGATGCAGGTGATACTCAGATGATACCTCAAGAAAAACAATTGAATTTTATCCTTTTCCATGATAAACTGAATATGATTATAATCTTTTTTAAATAATAAGGGTAACAAGATGAGCTCCAGGTTCGAATGATATACGCTTATATTCTGCTTCTGTTGCTTGCTAGCTTCGATCTAGGACAAATGTCTTAACCTCTTTGAGCCCCAGTGTCGTGAGGAAGTAATGAGATCAAAGGAGAAAGTCCTTAACTCACTTAACAAAGCCCTCAAAAACATTTCATTTTCCCCTTTTAAAGCTCAGATCTTTGCACTCCAAATCCACTTTAATTTCTATTCCACAACACTGCTGCTAAGGAAAAGCCTGCTCAAAATTGTGCAGCTCAAAAATGCTGCCTGTCTTCTTAAAACTCCTATGCATCAAATCAAGGCTATTTATTTCCTTGATGATTAATCTTCTACTCGTCACTAGTTGAATTTTCCACTGGCACCAGTTTGTTTTGACATTCCGAGCCTTCTTTGGGCAATAATGCCATTTATTCGGAGAAACAGAATGAGTGTAGAAATTCAACACTTCAACACCTTTCTAAGGTACCATGTTCCAGGCAGCAGAAATTCACCTGAGCTTTGTCATGGGGATTTATCCTGTCCGGTCCCCTTGAATATAGCTGGCAAGTAGCTTAATTCATCCTGGCTCAACTTTTGCTCTGCCTTCAAATAGAAGTAAAGTACCTTTCATTACTGGACACACTTCAGGAGACATAAGTTTCTTGGAAGAGGCTAAAAGAGTACATTCTCCACAATGAGAAATAGCTGTGCTATGGAAGAAGACAGGAAAGAAATTTCAAAGTTGGGTAATTTATACCTTAATCTTTATGTATATAGATCCTTGGTGAAATGCAAAAGAATATTCTCTGATTTATTAACTTCTTACAGCCTATGGACTTTTCATCTTAACAGGGCCCTCAATTTAAAATGATTTTCTAATGGAAAGCAAATGGTAGTAAACTTTATGAAAGGATAGAATGGTATAGTCATTAAAACATTATTGAAGTAATATGAAATACTTATTTGAAATGACTACTGGCATTGCCAAAAAGGATCTTTAACCTTTCAGGAACTTTATAGTTCTGATTCTTGTTTCCAAATTTAGATTTCATCAGCATCAACAGAAAATATAAGAACAGTAGCCTCAGTGCAGGTTTGGCATATGTTTAGGATTTATTTTGCCATCTTTCACTCACAGTTCACTAGTAGACCAAAAAAAAATTTGGAAACAAAAATTAGATATTAATAAAAAGATATTTACTAACACTTTATTTTGTAGTTTATTTTTTTCAGGCAATGGCCTACCCTCAGGAATCTAATTTGTGGTGCTTATTGCCTCCAGAACAAAGTCAGTGCTCTAGCCCTGCAGTTTCCAGGCTGTGTGAGATTGGTGATATTATTCAACATCTCTGACTCTGCATTTTTAATGTGTAATATGGGAATAGCAGTAATTTTCTCATAGAGTTACTGTGAGGATTAAATTAAGTAAGCATCTAAAACTAATGCTAAAAGATAGTGGGCACTCATCAAATAAAAATTTTTATCATGCTATGAGTATTAAAAAGTAAACTAAATAATAATCAAGATCAAGTAGAATTACGAAGGAAGACTGGGCATCTTCATGGATGTCTAGTTTTTCAAGGATTAAATCATAAAAAGTTAGTTGCGTTGCTGGATCTAATGGTTGGTCTACTTTTAGTTCTCTGAGGAATCCCCATACTGTTTTCCATAGAGGTTGTAATAATTTCCATTCCCAAGAAGAGTGTATAAGTACTCCCTTTTCACCACATCCATGCCAGCATCTATTTTTTTGACATATTAATAATGGTCATTTTGACAAAGGCAAGGTGGTATTTCATTGTGGTTTTAATTTGCATTTCCCTGAAAATTAGTGATGTTGAGCATTTTTTCATATGTTTGTTTGCTATTTGTATATTCTCTTCTTAAAAAAAATCTGTTCATGTATTTTTCCCACTTTTTGATGGGTTTATTTTTTTTTCTTGCTGATTTGTTTGAGTTATTCATAGACTCTAGATATTAGTACTTTGTCAGATGTACAGTTTGCTAATACTTTTCACCCATCTGTAGATGCCTATTTACTCTGTTGATTAATTCCTATGCTGTTCAGAAACCAGACCTACCATTTGATCCAGCCATCTACCCAAAGGAAAAGAAGTCATTATATCAACAAGACATCTGCACCCAAATATTTATCACAGCACAATTCATAATTTCAAAGATATGGAATCAATCTAAGTGTCTGTCAACTGGTAAGCGGAAAAAGAATATGCGGTATGTATATACCATGGAGTATTACTTAGCCATAAAAAGGAATGAAATAATGTCTTTTGCAGCAACTTGGATGGAGCTGGAGACTATTAACCTAAGTGAAGTATCTCAGGAATGGAAAAAAAATACCACATGTTCTCACTTATAAGTGGGAGCTAAACAATGTGTATATATGGACATAAAGTAGTATAATGGACATTAGAAACTAAGAAAAGAGAAGGGGGCTGAGGGATCAAAAATTATATATTGGATATAATGTCCACTATTCTGGTGATGGGTACACTAAAAGCCCTGACTTCACCACTATACAATTGATCCATGTAACAAAAATCACTTATATTCCCTAAATCTATTGATATAATAATAGTAATTTTTTAAAAATTACATTGTTATCTCCTCTGCAAAAAAAAAAAAGTAAGTTGTCACAAGAAACTTAGGAAGGTAAAGTGTTTCCTTTCATTAAAACCAAATGTTTAAGCTTTTGCTGTTTTGAAGTTGAGATCATAATGCAAATCTTTGGTTTTGATGAATTTATTAGTTTTCCTTGCTATGACCATTGCGTTTGAAGCTCTCCCTTATGGGTTTATCTATGGAAAAATTCAGAATACTTACCACTTCATTAATGTGGGGGTCTTTAGATTGGGAACACAGCCTACTAATTGGAAAGTACATTTCCATAAGAAAAATTTATTACAGTTATAATAAATTAAGGATATCATTTTCAAAATGTTAATTGTGTATAGGCAAAATTACTAAAGCCACAAAATATGCAACAGCTTGGAGTTTAATTACAACTGGAAGACTATCCTTTGGAAAGTGCGTGTGGATGGAAATATTTACGGGTTGGCGTGGAGAGCTGGCTCAGTACATTTGCTATGGAATAATTTTAACTGTTACCTTGTTTTACAAGCTGGATTTTATCTGATCCCTTTATGGGAGGGTTGAACAAGTCTATACATTCACTCTACATGCTGAAGTTGTTGTTTTAGTTTTCAATTTCAGATATGCTTGAGAAGATTCTAATAAACTTTCACAGGAAAATGATCAAATGAAACAAACTAGCAACATTTTCCATATAAGAGTGACAAGATATTTTGTATGCCCTATTGTTTCATTCATCATCAATTTTACACCAGACTTTGGCAAAGGAAAAGATCCTGCCTCAAGAATTTTTATTTTTTGGACCACCAACAAATAAAAATCCAAAAATAAACAAAGACCAAACCAAGGAAGAAGGCATAAAACAGTAAAAATCAGAACCATGACTTGAATGTTAAATCTGAAAAGAAACCATATAAGTTGTCTGCTCATTCTGATTACAAAGTTTGTAACAAAATGTTCTTTCTCACAAAAGATCCAAAATCCTGTTTACTCTTAAATATAAAAACAGTCACACTTTGAAAATATTATTAAAGATATGTATCCACCTGTGCGTGCATGTTTCAAAAATGTATAATTAACATTTAAGACTAGATCTTAAGGAAATATCACAGATCTACCAAATCTATAGATACAAAGATATTTGTATAATACTATTAAAATAGAAAAAAAATATTTAAAAATCTAAATTTGTTCAAAATAAGGAACTGATTAATGAAATATATTTATAGTAGATTATTCTTCAGCCATTGAGAAATGATGTTGCAGGAAAATATAGTGACATGGGGAAATGTACATTATATCCTAAGTGAAAAAATATAAAATGTGGTCCTATTTTTGTTTTAAAAATTGTGCTTATTTTAGCAGAAAATTGGGTTTTAATACTATTCACCAGTAGTTTTTTTTCCATGGGATATAGGCTTATAGTAGTTTATTTCCTTGGAAGTTAAATGTATTTTCTAAAATTTCTAGCAATTGATATGCTTATTTTTATTGTGAAAAGAAAGGATTTACCACAATAATGAAAAATGACAAACTGAGTATAAGAACTGGCTACTGTCTCTTCAAAAGTAAGGCGAATACTTCTGCATTGACATTTCTGCTTCCAAACTTAATGGCAGAGTGTTCAGGTGTTTCTAACAGGGACAAGCCACCAGAAGAGCCAAGTCATGAACCAAGGAGGAAACTTGACCATGGGCCAAAAGCGAGTTAGGAACTAGGAGACCAAAGCAAAGTCAGAATCTAGGGAATTTAGGAACATTTTGCAAGTCCCCCCAGCAATCAAAGGGTCTGGAGCCAAAACCCAAGAGATGTAACATAACTTCCTTGCCCAGCAACATGTTCCATGTTAAAGGGCTCTTCTCTCTTCCTCTCTCTGTGTCTGTCTGTCTGTCTCTCTCTCTCTCAAAACAACCTTGATATAAACAAACTGTGTGAGGTATTGTGTCCTTAAGGTATTAAACCTTTAAATCAAGCAACTCTTACCTTTAGAATTCATATTCTCAAGGCCAGTAGAGGAGTAGCCTAATTTGAGGATTCTTAATGCACCCACCAATCTTAGGTTAATTAAGTTGAGCCACACACATGCGAATATATAGTATACTTACATGTCTTGTTTTTAGACTGATTGTACATCTGCATCAATTTTTAAATCCTGTTATTCTCAGCAAAAGATTCAAAACTGCTTAGTGACTGTTCCTGAAATGTAGGAAAAGTCAGATTTTAGCAGAGTTCTGGGTGAGTTATAATTTTCCAGAAATTATATTAGGAAAGCAAATGTAAAACAAATAAATACCTTAAATTCTAGAGGAAACCAATGGCTGAAATTTAAATTCTAAACTCCAAAACAAAACTTTAGTCCCTGTCTTCGAAGTAGTTTTCTTGTGTATATTACAAGGAGAGGATGAGGTTACGAACTGCTGGAGAATGGCCCAGCTAATGTCTCCCAAAACTATAAAGATTTTTCCAATATAGCTATGGTAGAGAAATAATTACTTAATCCATTTAAAATCTTTATCTTCAGATTAAAATAATCTCAATTCAATTAAATTTTCTTCATAGACTGTTTTTTTTCCTCACCTCTGAATTTCTTCAATTTTTCTGAAAATGAGATGCCCAAAATTAAACCTAGCACTAATGTATACAATATACTAACTCATACTAATGCTGGGAGGACTTCACTCTCAGCACTTTTATGATAAATAATCTCAGATTATGAATAGCAATAACTTCTAGAGCAACCTGTGCTATGTATGGTTACAAAGATAAAATAGAACATATAAATCAGTTGATAATTTCAACTAATAATAATAATTCTTATTTATTAAGTTGGCAATAATAAGAATATACTTTTAAATTCATTATGCTTGATATAAAATTATGACCCAAGCGCTGGCTCTTCCAGTAGAAGGTTTCCAGCTGACTTCCCAGAGAGTCCCATGATCTACTGACAACCCAAGTATCAGAGCTGCTTCTTCAAGCACCTTGCTCCTGGTTCTAAGGGTCTTTCTTTGCACTTCTTATGGGACACCTTTACGGGTCACCTCTACAGAGCTAACCAAAACAGGTATGTACAGTGTGGAAGCCCTTCTCTCTGTGTGAGGAGATCTCAGGGGACAAAAATACATTTCACCTAAGTATAGGCTGACTACTCAACTCATCTTAACACAGGTCAACATATCAACCCAGGTTTTACAGCCATGTCCAGTTCTACTTCCTTGTTCACTCCCTGTGACATTTGAACACTTTATACACTGGTGCTTTAACCACACCCCTAATGAGCCAACTGGTGATTTCAAATATTCCACTAGATGGCAGAAGTGTTCGCAAGGAAGTGAAGCTGAACAATGTTAAGTTTCCTTAAATTAATTTTAGCAAGCAGGAAATGAAAGAGAACATAATTGGAGAAATTTATGACATTCCTAAGTTACATAATAAATATGTGTTAAACTGTAAGCTCCCACACACACACACAAGAGTTCCAATTTTAAACAAAATATAAAAGTTCAACTGCTACCTGGCTCAGCCAACACTGCTACTTGAAATAATTTTTAAGCAAAATTTGCCTCATTTTTTTCTTCATTTTTAAGATAGAGTGAACTTTAAAGGAAATGCTGGATTACTGATGTTCCATTGACACAGTCATTTACTTCCAGTCTGTACACTTATGAGCCCTAGGTCTCTTCCTCTTGTCTGTCATCTGCTGCATGTCAAAACTTGTTATTTAATCAGAGCTAACATATCCCTTTTAGCCATGCAGCTGGACTCTGGATTTGACTTGGTCAGAGTTTTCCAAAAGATATCTCTTTGTTCTCTTTCTGCAGTCTTTGTTTGAGCTATCTTAGAAATTATCCTCTTGGCTTGACAATAACATCATCTCTACATGTGTTCTGTATGATAAAAATAAATTACTCCTAGTGGAAAGAAACTGAGATTCTTTTCAACCAAAGACCTAGATTTGAGTGCTGATTTTGCCACTTATTAACTTTCTGATCCCGGAGAAGTTTCCTGACAACTATCTCCAAGCCTTAGTGTCCTTGTTAGTAAAATGGAGAAAATAGCTAAAGCCACAGAATCACCGTGAGGATCAAAGGAGAGTATATGGGAATCATTTTAAAGTATTAGAAAAATATAAATGATTAAATACGTGCAAGGACATGTGTAAGTATATATGCAAATACATATTATCATTTAGTATTAACAAATCAAATGTGAAAGAAACACAGGACTCAGGGATAGCAATATTGCTCCATCCTGGACCCACTGAATCAGAAAATGCATTTAATAAAACTCCTAAGTGATTTGCATATACTTCAAAGTTGGAAAAGAACTGGTTTTGATCATCTAATATTGATATTTAGTTCAATTGCTATGTCATTTGATCTATCAACAATATTGACTTTCTCTATAATTACATGGGTGATTAGGAGGTTTCCTCTTTTAGCACTTACACTTTTTTTTTTACCCCCATAGAACACATCATAGGATGTGAGGCTATTTGTGATTGGGCTCCCACCACCTCACCAAGCCTGTCTTGTCTCCCTCTTCATCCTTCTCCCTCTCAAGCTGTGTTTTAGATGTGTTGCAATACTTGAAGCTGACATTAAGAGGCTAAATGTGCACTGTGTAGGGTCCCAGTTGGGCATTCACTTTGACTATAGCATTGCTCAAAATATTAAATATGGGGATGCTAGGAAGGTGGTTAGCCAGGAAGACATTGAAGAAGCAGTTAAAAGTGGAAAATATTTGTGGCTGCATTGAGATTGGCCAGAGGCACCATGGAACATTTTCTTTCTTAATCTTTTTTATTATACAATCTGTTTATGGAATTCCTAATTCTGCATGACCTGCCATGGTGGGGAAATGGGCTTTGCTTATGGAAGTAAAGATGGAAACTCAATTTTTTAAAAGAAAAAGGATGAGTAGGAAGAATGAGGAGAAATAAGTTTCCATATAATAGAATGGCAGTTACTAAGAGGATATAGAAGAACATAGAATAGGAACTCTAGGTTTCAATACCCAGAATGAGTTCCAGGGGCTAAGGAGTGAGGAAATAGTCACCGGGGTCTGAGCAAGATTAAACTCTGAAGACCTGCATTTAGAGATACAAGGAATCCCACTCTCTCCTTAGCATACAAAGCCAGTCTTTCAAGGTTTCATGCAATGAAAGATGAGTGCCCTGGTGATAGATTTGCATTGTATTTTGATTTTGGAAATGAATCAATATTAAAAGTGATGATTTTTTAAAGTATTCTAAGTTGGAAAACACTCAAAATTATATTGCTAAAAACATAACCTTTAAGATATCACAGCAACCAAAATATCACAATATTATTAAAGCCCCAGCATTTGACTTGAAAATAGTTTGCCATTGGTAATTACAAAGCAGCTTGCATTCTAGAGCTTTCAATTGAAAAAAAAAAAAAGTTTTTTTTTTTTTTAAATTGCAAACTAGCTAGAAATAGAAATATCATTCGACCCAGCAATAGCATTGTTGGGCATCTACCCAAAAGAGCACAAGTCATTCTATTATAAAGACATCTGCACCCATATGTTTATGGCAGCACGATTCACTATTGCACGGTCATGGAAACAACCCAAGTGCCCGTCAATTCATGAGTGGATAACTAAAATGTGGTATATGCTCACAATGGAATATTACTCAATTCTAAGAAACGACAGCGAGCTAACACCATTTATGCTATCCTGGATTAAGCTTAAGCCCGTTA